>JAVQJD010085378.1:0-12888 GCA_036023655.1 Nannoperca australis | reverse complement strand
GAGAAACCGTGCAAGCTGATGATTGGACCAAGTGTGGTGGTGTACAGGGAGAAGAGGAGGGGTCCAAGGACTGAGCCCTGCGGCACACCTGTCGATAGGAGCCGAGGATCATACACATGGCCTCAATTTAAGCTTAATAAAAAACATTTAAACGTTGCCCAGTTCTCCACTGTTATCAAATTAACAATTATAATGTCCATTTCTGTATTTTTGAAAAATAACAAATTAACTGCTGCAAGGTTGCCATCTGTCTAATGAAAGGCTGTCAGCACAAATGAGTGTAAATATCTCTGTCCACAGCTTACATAACTACAGTTCTGCTCCATTTTAACCACTACATCAAACTCATGATTTGTTAAAAGCTTTAAAAAAACTGCCTTTATTCAGCTCATACCCATTTTGCAAAAAAATTGATTTGGAGTTTATGACCAATCAGATGAAAGTGGAGTGAGATGATAGCAGATTGAGGAGGAAACAAGAGTATATGGCTGATGTAACAGGAAGAATACAGTTAGTGTCGGAGCTCGGATGTTCAGAGCATTTGCTCTGAGCACCAGTCGCTCTTACTGTCCTCATCAGCGTGATTACTTTGAACGAGATGATTGCAGTAACGTCATGCATAATGTAAGAATCGCATAAGAAAATGCAAAGGAACAATCAAGACAGTTGTCTCTTTCACTTTGGATTAGCCGGTGCATGAGTCAGCTGTTGTTGTGCAGCTCTGCAGCACTAAGCTCTCCTGACTTTGCAAAGTCGCTGAGCGGGCTTCCTCCAAATTGACTCACTACTAAATGAAGAGATGGGTGTTCTTCTAATGAAAAGGTCTCTCTGGTGTTCTACCGATCAGGGCAAAAGCTTTGTCAGTATCGCTCTGTGTGGTATCTGTCTGAAGCTGAGAGCTCGACTCACCAGTTGGCCCATCTTACATTAATAGAGGCGTGTCAAGACTGGACATGGAGTGCATATTTCACCCTCTGCTTTCTTGAGCTTTTGCTGTTCCCTGGTCAGTGTGTATGTGTGCGAGGGTGGTGGTGTTTGGGTATGTGGCATGGATTTCAGGCTGTGCGCCTGCTCTATAAAATGAGCTGTGTACATTTGTAAGGCGCTGGCTCGATGCCCGCTGCTGCCTTCTCGGCCCAGACATCTTCACTAAACATCACACTGAAAGCTTCACTTTGCACATTGTGGTGGGAACGATGGGCGCTGCAGTTGCGAACACAACAGATGGTGAGTGCATTAGATGCATTTCACATCCCCCTTCTTCCCCTTTTTCTTTTCTGGTCTTAAATAGCATTTGGAATCACTTGAGCGAGAACCGAAATAGTTCGTACAAATGTCCACAATGTGTGGGCTGAAATACTTTTCATTTTCTTGCTCAGGTATGCTTGCAGGTTTGTCTGGCAAACTAAATCTGCTTTTCCTGAGCAGTTTTTCTTTCCATCTCCAGTGTCCCGTGGAGTTTTCTTTGTCTGCAGTCCTTGTTTTTTGACTCTTTGACAGCCTGAAAGTAGCTGAATTGTGAGAGAAGAATGTCTCTTTGTTTTGCCCACTTGCTTTCACTGTGGATTTGATTGTCTCGGTAGGCAACATGGCCTCCGCCACAACCATTCACACTCACGACTCACACAGTCACCCCTGTGGATGGATATTCCTTTTGGCAAAGCTCCCAGATGGCGCTGCAGGTTCTCTGTGGGCTGCATCAGAAGGAGTGAGTGACTGCGTTTCTGACAGGCGGAGCAACATCACGACGGAGTGTGAAGGTTGGAGACCCTTTGCACTGCTTTCTTTCCCATCAATGGTTCCACTGCTTGGAAAAAGCTTTGAAAACAAGCTGAAGTTTGTAGAAGCTTTGAGAAAACAGGTTCAACGGGCCAGTGTCCCTGAGGGGAAGCATTAATTTTGCACTGAAATGACCAGTCGATTAATAAGGGGGCTGACTGACAACAGCAATCAGCATTTTAATTCCGCTTTCTCCACTTTTCTCAATTCAAAGTGAATGTTTTAAGAGTTTTGGACAGAGTTTGTGGGACAAAACAAGCAAATTGAAGACATTGCCTCAGGCTATGTGAACTTGTGATGGGATTTGTTTTGCTGTTTTTCAGACAAAAATAATCAGTTAATAATATTAAAATAATTGACACCTTTAATAAATAAAAATAATCTTTGGTTGCAGCAGCTCTAATCTCATCCCAGAAAATTAGTTTTCACATGGTTGTGGAAGGCTTTTCATTTGAGGTGTTGCCTGTTGGTATGATATGAGAGGCATTGGTGATGGTGAAGTGTGATTTCAGAAACTAAGCTGTGCACTTGAAAATAAGACCTGAAACATGCACTTACTGGTTTGGAAAGTGCAAAGAAGGTGTACTTTGTAAGACTGCTTTGTGTTGTTTTCCTGCAAGGCTTTTTACAACATGTTTACTCATGTGCATCGTTAACATAACATTTAGTAAGACTTGTCAGACTTATTGGATAGGACATGGCTTCATTTTGAGACATTTTGTCAAACAGGAAAACTGTCAGTACTTGTACTTAACTACAGTAAGCATTGGGAAGTCCTTGTTAAAATGGTGTCTTCTGTATGTCCCAGTACTTTGGACTGAAAGCACACAGACCTTCACCCCAGCCATTCCGGCTTCCATGTGCGTAAAGGATAATGAACTTGGGCTAAAATGGTAGATGCTGTAACGGGAATGGCTTTGGAGCCACAGGCTTAGTGACAGGCTGTTGAGCATCCAGAGGAAGTCTCATTAAAACAGAATGTTAGTGTTTTATGACAAAGCTTACAACCAATGTCAGTTCCATTAGGGAAGAGTGGTAGTTGAAAAGTCATGCAGAAGGTGACCGCGGTTTTATCTGCCCGACAGCTACTTGTAAAAAAGCCTCAGATGCCCCGAAGACGTTTTTACTCTTTTACCTCACAGTGGAACAGACGTCTTGCCAGTACAAACATAACTCCACAGCTATCTCGCTTCCGTGAGCGTTTGTGTAAAATTATTAGCACTAGAGTGAGTAGATTCCATGTCTGGCTTTCAGTTGATTAAAGGTTAATGTATCATTTCAACTGTACTTTTTTGCGCATAGGTGAGTAATGATGTGCAGCATTCTGTATCACGTATCACATCATGTTTTGTTTTATCACTGGATGCCAAAGGGCGTTCATATTCCAGCACCAATATTTATGTTGCAGGGAGATTTGTTGAGGTTTGACTCTGGGGGGGGATCTTGCACGTTTAGTTGTCAAGATAGTCACTGAGCGCATTTCTCTTCACGTCTTTAATATAATCTCAACACTGAACATTTAGCTCTTGGGCAAAGTTTTTTTTGTCTAACAAAAAGACCCACTGAATTATAGATGACTGTATCTGCTCTGGATGTTTCTGTGAGCTTGAAATAATCTGCAGTGGGCCTGCTAATGGATGCCATTTGGGTTGGATGGAGACATATTTAAACGCCTACACTCTCTACCAATTGAGAATGATGAACTGACAATGGTATGCCTCAAGAAAATCACTCTCTTGTTCACCGTGATGGGGGGGTGTTGTGTTGTAGTGGCCGTGTTGCATCTCATATAGCAAAATATGTTTGAATCGATTGTATTGAATCTACGTTGATGCCTGACATTGAAAGGGATCAGATTTTTGAATCAACCCTGAATCTGATCTGAAAGGGTGTCTGGGATTTATGTTACACTAGTTAACTGCAAGAAACCAGACCTTTTCATGACACTTTCTTCATTTATACATTTGTACAATATGATGTTCAACATGTAAATAAAGTTCAAGAAAACATTTGCCTTTAGAAAAACAATGGATTTAAAGATGAATGCAGAAGACACAAATATATAAAAATGATATTGCACTACTTGAGTAAATGCAGCATACTCGTCCGTATTGACTAAAAGGGCTGAGAGAATGTAACATCTGTCCAATATGTGATGCACTTATATTGCAGATGTATTGGTCCAAGTTTATACTGTACAGTATGTGCCTGTGGACAAAATAACAACATACAGTGTAATAGTCCTGTTCAAAAATATAACTACAGTAACTCAGACAGACTAGTGCGCTTCCTACAAGGAAGAAAATGATTATTTCCCCATGTTGTTTAGTAATTATACTGTATTTTGACTGCAGTTCACTGCTCGCCATGAAAGCTTTACTTAAAATGTATCTTTCTATCCATATGGGAAATGATGTCAACCAGTGCAAAACTAATCTGCCTTCAGGTTAAGTGCTGTCTCTCAGAAAAGTTTGTATAACCAAAATCTAGTCCGTCAAAAAGATCAAAATATGTTAACATTTCTCTGTCTTTCTTTCTTTTGTCCTTCTTTCCTCAGATGTGTCCTCTTGCCTCTCCTGAGTATCAAGCCGCCTCAGCAGTCTCTCTTCCTGCTAGTGGACTCCATCGACGAAGGCTGTCAACTGGGAGAGGGGGAGCAGAGGTTCTCTCCCGGCTCCCCCAGGACCATCGCAGAGCTTCTTTCCAGCCACCACGAGTTCCTGCCTCCCTGGCTGCTGCTCATCTGCTCTGCACGAAGGCAGAATAAGGCCATTACTAAACTCTTCACAGGTAAACAGTCCACCTTTTATTTATTTATGAAGGTCATTATCATCACTGTAAGTGAAGAGGAGGTGTCCCCAATAATTTAAGGCGGCATTTTTTTAAACCAATATGTCATTATCAAACTAATTGTTGCACCTTAATCACAACCGAACGTAGCTGATGTAAAAAGACAGTTTGATAGATGAGACAATAGTTATACCTGTCAGTGCCACTCCGTGCCAGTGTCCCCTCAATGGCAGCTATTTTTCTGTGTTAATGTTTCACCGGTTACAAATAAAGCCTGCGGCAGTTCCTTTTCTGCCACGGCTGTTGGAATAGTACAGATTGTAAAGGCTTTCTAACATCATGACATGCCCAAAGATATTAGGGTCACTGTTGCAGACCTCTGTAAGAGTTGCTGCGCTTCCTTGATGTCCTTTGACACTGTACCATACCAGCTGCTATTATCTCCTTGTCAGGCCAGCAGCCTATTCTGTGGTGATGAGCTGGCATAACATTAATCAAGAACCTGACTGTGTGGGAGGAAGTCACCTCCGCAGACTCGCACTGCCGTGTGTACCTCTCTACCTTTTTCAAAACCAGTGAATGTGGGAGCTTCTCTTGCCCTCAGCCTGCCTCTCAAACCATTACGTAATGTCCCAGCAGTCTAAGCAGTCATACTCCCCACTCAGGAGATGCATGAAGTCAGATTCAAGGCTGAACGCGCTGCACGTTGTTTTCTTTCTTTCACTGCATACATTACACACACACATTGGTGTAGCACATTGTTTCAAATGATTGTAATATTAGCACTATATTAAAATTCTGGACTGTAATTTTGTATTTTGCACATTTTCAAGCTTTTTCATGTAAAACATTTTAAGCTTTTTCATGTAAAACATTTTTAAAAACATAAGCAGGAAGTTTAAGTCTTGTTTTTTTCTTAGTTTGTGTTCTTCTTGTTGGCGTTACTAATGTTGTGTCGTGTAGAAATGATGCAAGAGTTCTAGAAGCTGCTGTGTTGTGTAGAGCAGCCAGTCAGCAACCTGTATGATCTTGTTTTGATTTGTCTCTGTCAGTGTATTGTGGCCAGTAGGAAACACTGTGGGAAGATAAAATGTACACAAATTAGGCCTTCAAATGGTATCGTCTGAAAATGCTACTGGACTTTGTTGACAGGGAAAACCACCAACAAGTTGGACGAGCATTTAGCTTTTAGTGGGTGGTGAATTCGATCTCTGGCACACGTTCAGAAGAAAGACCATGAGATCTTCTAGAAGTCAGATGATAAGGTTTACAACAAGTGCTAGTTAAAAGAAAAAAAATACCAATAATGTAATGGCACAATACTCCATGAAAATGAATCGGCAACTATTTTGATAATCAAGGAATCATTTCAGTCATTTTTTGAAGCAACCTTCCAAATGTTAGTGCGAGCTTGGTTCGTCCACACCTTAAGGAAGGCAGCGTCGGACAGTCACAGGTCAGCAGCAGGACTTTTCAGACTCACAAGGTGTCATTTGTGTATAATTTCATGATGCAGTTCAGAGTCACCATTATCAGAGCACCTTTCTCTCATTAGAATGACTCGTGTGTTTACACCTTAACTCAACAGTGTAGTTTGAAAGTAGGGTGGAAATGATTGGGTGCAGGGTTGAGGGTTACGTAAATCTTAAGTGTAGGCGTCAGGCTGGTGTTGGTGTAGTTTAGATGAGTGCAGATCTGGTCAGTGTTGACAGTGGCGGCGGGGGTGACCTTAACAAACTTTTGAGTGTCTTGTGGGTGTCGTGCATCTAATTCAACAAACCCACTGTGATGCAAGCTGCCCACTTCATAATCGCAAAGACATCCCCACCAACGCTGTCCTCTAACATCAACGCTTCTACATAAGTGCCTGTGGTGGATTAGATTCTGGATTGGTATCAGAGTGTAGTATAAAGCATCCTCACAGCATTTTCCAAAACGTTGAGCCCACAAACAACACAGATGGAGAAGAAGTTTTATATTTGATTTCCTTTTAAGCAGCAATTTGCATTAAATCGTATTTTGTGCGTGTGTGGGTGTGTGTGTGTGGCCCGACCATAGATTTAAATTGGCAGATTTTATTTGCAGTTGCACATAAAGTTCACAGTGGAGTCACCAGGGGAATATATAGCGGTAAATGCCAGGGATGTAAACGCTAATGACAAATAGTTATCTGTAACTTACTTGAGAGTATCTAGGGGAGTTGTGTGATTGCCTGTTTGCCTTTTCTCCTCTGATGTTGCTAGCTGCTAGTCTGCTCTTTTTGTTTTTGATATGGTTTGAAGGGAATTTCATCGCAGAACAATCTGATAAACAGCAGTTATCTTCTTTCCTTTCTGTCTTTTTGGACCGGCTCTCATCTCTTTCCCTTTTTTACTGCCTATTTGATGACGGCCAAGCTTTTGTCAATCTCTTATTCCAATTGCCCAGCGATTGGTTTAAAAAAAATGACTTTCCTTTTGAACAGAGCCAAACTTAAGTATCAGATGTGATGCCCCCATTGGCAAGAAGTGAAGAACATATGTGACTTGCTTTTTACGCCTGTGTCGCTGTGCTTACGTGAAGCGGCTGTTCTAGATTTAATGCTTTCATTATTTCAGCCGTTCATTGGATCTTATTGAGTTTGTGCATTGAGACACTCCTACAGAGCTACAATAAGCCTCTGACTTTCTCCTTTGCCAATGCTTTTAGCAGTGTCTTTGTTTTGTCTAGATTCAGACTTCCGCTTTAAGTTGAACACTGGAAATTCTTCTGCTAGACTGGCTTTCTTTCCTCACACACAGACGGATGTAGACATGCACACAAACACATTCACCCACTTACCTCGGCCTCCATTAGCGTGTGCACCTTATGAGTACAGCAATGTGAATACTCCTTATTCATTCAGCACAGGACTTAAAATAGACCAAAGGACTTCACAGTATCAAATCAAGGCCAAGTGAACCCTAAAAATACCCTCCATATTGTTTACAAGTCAGAGATGGCAGTGACCTGCCAAAAGACTCCACTTTAATGCTCTGTTCAAAGCCAACTGCTATTTTATATGAGCGGCCTATTTTGTTTGGGGTGGAGGTGGTGTGGGTTTCCCAGTATACTCTGGTGTGCGGTGATGGGAACTTTGTGGTTGTGTGAATATAGTGCCGATAAAGTTTGAGGAATGACCTTTAACCACAAGGTCATTTTGCAGAAATGTTTCTGGACCAGAAGTCTGCCCCGACGCTTTTAACATTTCTGAAAGGATCCCCTTGAAGAGACGAACTGATGGGTTTCAGTTGTCTTTGATTTGGGTTTAATTCACTGGAGTCTGACGCATACTATCTGCATCAGCTGGAATGTTTTGTTTCTTACCAAAAGAGATGGCTTTCCCCCCCTGGAGCAAAACTCTGAATTCCTTGCTCAACTGTTATTCCTTGAGTCTGTCTCAGAGTGGAATGTGCTTTGGGAAGTTTTCAACACCTCTGAGACCGAGCAGGAAGGAGGAGGCATTCTGACTTCTGCAGCAGAACGAGCCGCTCGCATCCGCTCGGCTTAACCCTTGCAAACAAAGGCTGTTCTGTTTGTGTGGAGGAGTACAAGAATATTGCAGAGTATCCCTCTGGCTGACGCACGTTATATGATCTCTCCGTTTTGATGAAGCCTCAATCTTCATTTATTATCTTTTTAAAGGGACAAAAAATTCATTCTTGGTGTATAAATAATAATACTTAAAAGTCTGTTGCAGAGCTGCTTCTTTGTGTCCCAAGTGACAGCCGACCTATGCAGAGAAGCTTGCTTCTGCTGTGCATATACCCCCACTGTGCGCTGTGCTACTGTAAGGCCATGATAGGGGCAGCGGAGTGGAAACACTTAGGCAGCGATTTTGGTTGGGAGTCGGGTAGAATCTGTGCCAATTTAACAAGGCCTCCGGCAGAAGGGAGAGCGAGGGGAAGGGGGAAAGAGAGGGCCGGGGTAGAGGTGGGAGACGGGGGGGTTGGGCGTTTAAATAGAAACAGCCTCTCAGACATGTATTTTATTGAACAGTTCATACCTTTAGTCTCATCATTTTCTTACTCGTACAAGATCGGTAGAGGTGATGATCTTAGAATCGGCACATATATTGTGCTGACTCAGAAATGCCTCGTAAACATTTCAAATTCCAAATTAGCCATATTCAATACAATTAAAATAAACGTTTTATTTATGTTGCGGTTTTGAAAACTTAACAAAACTAAAATCACTTTGCTTATGCTCATTAAAATAATAATTGCCGAATTTGAATCATAATCCCCTCTTAGCTTTTGATCCAGCCTAGTGTGTGATCTTTTTATCGTGTGGAGGCATCACTGAACTGTAATGGCTACCATCTGCCCAACATTGTTTATGGTGCAAACTCGTCAAACTCACTGTTTCTCAAGTAGTACGTGTGTGAACTGTGATGCTCTTTTTACTGCCTCTTTTGTTGTAAAAATTGCTGACCGGCTCACTTGAGCATCACAGTTTGCACTGGTAAAGCACAACAAAAAACAAAAATACACGGTGAAAGAGGTTTAAGACGCGACCTTTCATGAAAAGCAAGAGGATGTAAATGGCAGCGATTCAGCACTTGACTGCTGGTGGCCTACATGGATGAGGATTAACGCCTTGTTCCAAAAGTAGTGTACACTGTGAAAGTTCAAGTTTAGTACAGTTTTTGTGGGCATCAAATATGGTGTGCTCACACTAAGGCAATGCATTATGGTGACTTTACACTGCAATAAAAGGAAAGGGGAGGTTCCCCTGAATCATATGATGTTTAACACCTGATACTGACAGAAAGAATAAACTCAGTATTGGCAAAAATATAAAACTATGTCCAGGCGTTTCTTTGTAAATGTAGGAAAGAGAGTAAACCGATGCTTGTTTCCAGGGCAGCTTTGAGTATGTACATTAAATAACCTGCTTTCCTCCATTGTAACATCCACCTAGTAAGTCATATAAGGTCAGAAGCATAGCACTGCCTGCATTACAAGAAGTGCTAGGAATCTGTAGAACTAAGTGAAATAGAGAGGCAGGGTTTGTGATTGACAACATTTTATTGAATTAGAATTCAGTGTTGAATCTGCTTATCAATTCAGTCGTTTAGACTCCCCCACTGATTTGATTTTAACTTTAACTGAATCAGCAAAAGTTATAAATAACTATATTTCAGAACTACACCTCAAAGATTAACATTCAAAGAAGCAACACTTTGGCAGGGGACTTCATTCTTCATCTCTCTCTCCTCTCATTTCCTCACCATCGTTAGCTAAATAGCTAGCTAAGAAGAGGCTCTCTTATCAAATCAGACCATTTTAGCAGCCCCATAGAGGTAAAATGCACGTGTAGTGAGCAGAGTATTGTCATTCAAATCTGTCCTCCCATGTGGAAGTGCATCATGACTAATCTGCGAGTACAGGAGGAGGTAGATGACAATGATACAGCACAGTTGAAAGGAAACACAAAACAAAACCGTGTGCAAGCTGTACTTAGGATTTTGAGAGAAAAGCCAACATGAGCGAGAGATGTGGAGGGATGGATTTGTCAACTGCAGTTCCAGTAGTTCTAATAATATAGTATTGGCATGCTACTGGAGCCGTGAAAGGTAATAGCTCCCCTTAAACGGCAACATTCCTGCTCTGCAGTGTTATAGCAACTTCAACTACATTGATTTCCACTAGCATAAACTACTTTATTTTTATTCTTTTCCCAATTTTACTCTGAATTCTTCCAGTTGGTCACAGAGGACACTTGGCAGGCGTTGGGGGGTGTACCAGCAAGAAACCTGTGATATAGCCCCCCCAACACACACACACACACACACACACACACACACACACACACACACACACACACACACACACACACACAAAAAAAGCCCCTGTTAGTAATGAATCACAGCTGTAATTAAGACGGTTATATTCCTGGCTCAGTCTGAGGAATGTTACAGGAGCTCGTGGCCACTTTAAGAAGACACTCATCCCGTGAGGCATTTTGATGGGGGGGTTACTCATTTCCTTCCTAAGATGACACATTTTCTCATGTTGTGAGTTTTTTTTTCTTCTTTTACCCAAAAGTAATCCGCAGGTCTTCTTCCATATCCCACAGTGTGTAGATAAGTCATGACACATTCCACAGCTATTGCCTGATAAAAGCTACACTTTGAAATGATGCGACTGTGGTGGGTCTGTTTTTGTTTCCTGTATTTGCGTCTCTTTGGAGAGAGGCTACCCTGGCAAAAGGACTTGAACCACATCTTCCACCTCCACTCTGCCCGCCGTGAATGGAGCTTTCTTAACCCAACCCGCCAAGAGAGGAACTGATTTACCACCAATGATCACAAACTAAAAAGAGTAGCCTTGTTTAAAGTATGCGCCCTCCTCCACTTCTCTGAGCAAACCTTTGTCTCAAGGCCCACGATTGCATCTGACACAGGGCCCGGTCGTTCCGCCGCAAAGAGGTCAACAAAACTCTTAATATCTCCCTGGATGTGTTTTTTTTTTTTTGTACACTTTCTATTTGGCCAAATGTGAGACCTCACTGGAGGAACCGTGAGATCTTTTGGCCGGCTGACAACACAAACAAAGTCGTAAAGCAGTGAGGATGGTTTATTTCTTCTGGGCTGTGGAATGCTCCCTGAAGAGAGACAAAGATTGCTCTGCTTACGGACTCCACAGTAAATGACATTTTGCGGCGTCATTTAGACGATTGGATGTGTAGAATTAAACGGATGAATATGAAACTTTAACTATGAAATGAAATTGTAAGTTTTATGAGAGATTAGATGCCAAGAACAATTTTCAGTACTAAAAGGGGAAGGAGCTCCAAGGCACTCTTTGAGCCAATAATTAAAATGTCTTTATTTTACACTTTAAACCCTCTTCCAACACGTTTTGGCCATGCTGCGGCCTTTACCAGAGAGACTTAATTGCTAAACTAAGTAAACTAACCCAAAGAGCACATTCAACAAATGCCTCCAGCTACCAAAACATAATAAAAGCCCTCCCTGTCCTCTCTCAGAGTTTTGAATATTGATTTTCTCTGTGCCTCGATGCTCGGGTAACAAGAGCAAGGACGAGATATTTAATTAGCTTACCTCCCCCTTTATTGAAATTGGCTTACACAGACAAGCTGATTTATGTCCGTATTTATGTACGAGTTGTCGTCTGCGAGGCTGCATGTTGAGCCTCACTTTGGATGAGCTGAAGACCATAATCCCCACTGAATACTGTAATTTACCACCATGCAGTCTGACAGCCGGGCAAATTACAGGTCTACCATGTCTGTATCTCTAACACCTTGGGTGCTGCACTGCAGTAACATGATTCTGAACATGGCGGACGAACCGGCTGGCCTCTTTCCTCCTGAGGTGATGCCCTTTGGTATGTGGCATGCCCCTGCCAAATCTTTATAGACTTGAGCTTTTTTTGTCATAGCTGTAGTACAGAGCACGACTTGTCCGTTTTGCTTTAATTAAAGGGTGTATTTTAATTGAGTCTTAATTGAACTTGAGGAATAAATGCAGTGGAATTCCTGGCACGTTTTAGCTGCAGGGGTAAATGGGGAATTTTTATACCACCTCTTGACCTTACATGCCAGGGATGACTTTGCAAGTACCAAATTCCACAGCAAGCTGCCACCGTTTTCCTCATGTTGAAACGGCTGCGTGGACATTTCCTGGTGAAATCTTTCTAAAATGGTTCCAGACCTTTCTGGCACGGCGTGTTGGTAGCAGATAATGGCTTGTTTGACTTGTGTTTTATGCTAATAAAACACAACTGACATGCTAGACTGAGTAGTTTCTTGTGCAGGTGAATGGAAACGTGCTGGTAGGGCTAAATGAGGTCACGGGGGCGGACAGTGTAACGATGAACAAGAACATGGACAGGAATTGATGAAATTGTATCCTGTGTGTGGCAGCACTACAAGAGCTCCTGCTACCATAAAGACTAATTTAAAGATTTTAGTTATTTTAGATTGGCATTTTTGGGGAGTTTTTGGTATGTCATGGATCATGGAACCTATTCAGCACATAATAAAAAACATATAAAATCTTTAAACTGAAGGGCAACAAATGAAAAGGACCATGTGGCATGAAAAAAGGGATTATTAGCTGTACAAGCTCTACTTCCCCCCCAATTACAGAAATTGGTAAATGGACAATTTGAATGAAGTTGAAACTATGTAACAGTTGGTCCTGTTTGATCTGCGTAGCCCTGGCTTAATGTTGTTTCAGTTCTCATCAGGAATTTCTAGACTGTACAGCTGCAAAGAAGCTCCATGATATATATATATATCTATAGATATAGATATATATATATATAGATA
>JAVQJD010085375.1:0-12133 GCA_036023655.1 Nannoperca australis | reverse complement strand
ATGTCTTGACTCTATTTTCTATTCATTTCACAACGTATGGTGGTGAATAAGTGTGACTTTTCATGGAAAACACAAAATTGTTTGGGTGACCCCAAACTTTTGAACGGTAGTGTACATCTAAGAGTGAGTCGAGACCTTAACAGAATTCTCAAGGACAGAGCCATGTCCAAGCCAAGTCCATGTCTTGGATTTAGTATGGGCTCAGCTGAGTGTGCCGTCATTATGTCAGCCATAAATTTATCTGCAGGAGATTGTAACTAGTGGCCATAACTCTCTCTCTAATCACATATCCTGGTATGCATGGAGGCATCAGTCAACCCACGGCACACACGCTCCTCCAGGAAAAGGGTGTTTTTCAAACAGTGAAATGAGGTTTTGGGCCAATACAGCCATATATCAAGGGGTTTCCCATATCATATATAACATAATGTAATTATTGAATGATTATCAGTGATGTTTCAATTTAAACATGAATGATCATCTTGCTGGGGACTTTCATAAACACATTTGTGTGAGGAGCTCTCTCAGCTCTTTGCTCTGACTCGCATACTAATACGTATGGCATATGCTCTTTTCTGAAATTACCTCTCCAATGTGCCCTTGACCACTCATCGTGATGAGGTTAGATTGCCATAATGTGGTGTTGAGGAGGGATTAGAAGTCCCTATGAAAATGCTTGAATGCTTTAGATTAATGGGGAAAATGGTGACCAGTGGCACAGGTAAAAAACCACTAACAAAGGTTACTGAGACCTCAGAAACACTGCTCTAGAAAGGGTTTTGAATGAGGGAATACTGGAGATGAATATATCATCATGCTTTTCTGTCAAGGCGAACAGTCACCAATTTTAAAGGAAATTGAGCTCCATTTTTCTAGCATTAAAACAGGGACATTTCAGCCTTTGAAAGTTGACAGGGATGAAGATAGTGTGTCAGAAACGTGCTTTGAATGGAAAGATTGTTGAGAGTTTAGTGTGCTGTGAGTATGTGTGTACAGTATGTATACACTGGTGCCTTACTGTAGTTTGTAAATGAGTCATACATCAGTGTAAGCTATTATTGTGTGCGGGTGTGTATGCATTTTCCTGCCTCAATGCTTCCTTCAGTAAAGACTTTTTAAGATTCCAGTTGTTGTGAAAAGTTAAAATTAGCTGTGAAAGGACAGGTGTGGACTGCAGCTCAAGATCAAAGATAATCTCATAAATACACTTTCTTTCACTCCAGGTAACATACAACAAAACATCATTAATCACAAAATCTCATTAACACTGGTCCAAAAGATAGAAATCAAAGTGCAACTTCTTTTTAGTCTATGGAACTTTTAATGGTGCTATCATGGTGTAGGTTAAATGAGCTCATAAATATTTCACATTTTGAACTCTATATATGTTAGCTAGCTTATGTCAATAAATGTATCAATCAAAGCCCTCGACTGAGGCCTGCACATTGATGCTTTGAGCTAAATGCTAACTTTAAGCTACCATGTTATTTATATATATATATATATATATATATATATATATATATATATATATGTTAGCATGTTAGCATGCTAACATTTGCTAATTAGTACTGAACACAAAGGCTTAATGTCATAAACTAAAGTATTGAACAACTGAACTGATGTCAGTGCTAGATGTAAAGTGAAGCGATTGTCAAAGTGATTGCAGTTCATCCTGAGGGGAATATGAATATGGGTACCAAATTTCATGGGAATCGACCAGAGAAAAACGGTCAGGGGATTGTCGTCACTAGGATTCCACCTCTGGGAACCATAACTGTCTACAAAATGTTGTGCCAATCCATCTTGTAAATGTTGAAATATTTTACTACTTTGACCTGCAGGTGGTGCTAGAGGAAATATGAAGGGACCCTCTGTACAATTCATCCTCTGGAAACCATGAATGTTTGTACAAACTTTCATTGCAATGAATCAAAAATTGTGGAGATATTTCAGTCAGGAGCAGATGCACTTAGAGCCAAGATGTTATTAGTTGATTCTACATAAGAGTGATGTTTTGTGTGCACCATTTTGGTTAAAGCCAGAGCCCTTCAGTAAATACAGTGTGACCTTGTTGCTTTATACTCCATCATAAAATAAAGTTATTGTGACATAAAAACTGTCATAGAAGCTCCTATGAAATTCATGAGATCCGCTGAGACAAGAGAGAAGGTCACTTACACACACTGGAGCATTTCTTCCTGCGAAAGCAACTCGACAAGATCTGCAGTTATCTTTGAATCAGTAGGCAGCAGCAGAGGCATACTGGATTTAAAAGCTTAAGTTCACTTGATTCCCTACTCATATGAACAACAATTACAGCCATCACAAGGTTATACAGTTGTCCTGCAAAGTCATATTGAATATCTGCAACTTAAAGGAATAGTAAGACATTTTAGGAAATATGCTTGTTCACTTTCTTGCTGAGAGGTAGATGAGAAAATCAATATCAGTCTCATGATATAGCTGACTATGGAGCTACAGCCAGGAGCTGCTTAGCTTAGCTTAGCATAGCAGACTGTCTCTGTCCAAAGCCTACTAGAACCTTTAAAGCTCCCTAAATAACACATGCACGGCACTGAAAAAGATATATTTCATCAGTAGAAAGTAGTTCTAATGAAAATTGGGACACTGTTTCTTGAAAGATACATTGCTGCTGAATATTTAAAATATAATTTTTAAAGCCACCAACACAATTCCATTCATTTTCATTATATTATGGCGGAGACAGAAAACTCAGAGGCTGATTTCTAAAAAAGGGGCTCTACCACTTTCTAATATTTCTCCTTTTGTGAAGGGTTTGTGTGTTGTAACTAATGGCTTTATTAATGGTTAATAAATCGTTTACTGATGCTTTACAATAAAGTTAAATGGCATTAATAACAGCTTTTAGGTTGCCAGGTTATGAATAATTCCTCTAGCAGGTGTTTATCCTCCAGCAGGACAGATGTGGTTTTAGCTCTTTGAAAATACGGACGAGCCTAATGGACACCCCACCTTAAGTAAAGTGTCAAGTACTCTAGGATATGCACAGTGTCTGTTACTTACAGCCAGATGACAGTAGAGGATTTGGTCAGCCACAGTCTCAGCCAGCTGCTCCACTGCTTCTCCATGAGATCTGAACACAGTTTGCGACCGTGTCTAGCATCCACATACTAAATATTTGAAAAACTCTGACAACAGGACACGTGCACTCGCACACTTGCGAATGTCACACAAACGCTGATGCAAACATACAGTGGCAGGCAAGAACACACTCAGACACACACACACACTCATCCCCTCCATCCAGTTTGCCACTGGGTTCCTCCTAACAGTTCAATTATTTATTGACCTCAACATACAAGGCTTTTCATTACAAATGTATTTTTCCTTTGTAGTGCCTCTCTGTGTAGGGGCAGCAGGCAGCCTGCTTGCTGTGTGCCTTTTGGTATGCCAATTAAGAGCCCTAATGTTGACTGGCCAGTGTGTCATATGGGTGCACTTCCCTCCATTTTTAGTTTCCTGCCTTTGGAGTTAGAGATCAACAAGACCTTTTACTCGGCAGCTGCATTTCTTACTGTTATATTTTAAAGAGCACAGCTCTGTAATGTGTGTTGTGTGTTTTGGTCTTACCTCAGCGACCTGGCAAGCCACATAACACATGAAAGTAGGTCTTGCTGTATCCAGTGAGTAAACTGTGGATGTCTTCATAGCAGCAAGATTGACGTTAATACTAACAAACTAAGGCAAATTGTAACCAACAGTAAACATGTCAGTGGTTGAACTAATTTGATCATTTGCCAGACTGCTTCATGAACAACTACACTTATGTTAAAGAAACGGGAGACATTTTGAAATGTCACAGAAGGACAAGCACAGATGCAAATAATCAAATTAATGTTGGCTGAATTCCATTTAGCTGCTTCAGTTTCAGGGTCCTGGTAATGCTGGCTCTCTTTCACACTGTCATGGCTTACTGGGATACTTGAATAGAACAGAGCCACAGTTGATGTATTGTACGTGGAATGTAATGTAACACCTGTGCTTTTCCTTTTGCTGATAATGATGTCAGTCACAGATAAACAAACATTGATAAGCTAATGGTTGTTGATGCCCACTTTGCAGTGTCTAACTAACTAGCTAACTATTTACTGGCATTTTACAAATATCCACCAGTACTTCCCCAACTTGCAAAGAATTTGTTAGTAAAGAAAATGAACATACAGATGACATTTTAAAAGGAAGGCGTGCTAACCTTAGCGTTGCAATTAAACCATAGGAGCAGTGTAGCTTCACCTCACCTGACAAAGATTGTGCAATCACATCTTAATGGAGGTGAGAAGGAACTTTTGTAACATTGGCTAGCTCTCCGTCTCTCTAAGCTAACTGGTGGAAGTGAAGTTTCTTAAGGCTGCGACTAGATTCTACATAAGAGCAACATTTTGCTTGTATCAACTTTAAAGGTGCAACAGCACAGACTTGTGTGCAGATGAATCAAACATGGCATTATTTTCAGTCTCACTTTATTTAACGATGATGTGAAAAGTAAAGGCTGTCCATAACATTCAGACAATAAAAGAAAAATGTTATTCAAATCCTCCCATAACAACTAATGGCTCCAAAAACGTTCAGGTGTTCCAACTGTGATACTTATTTTATACAACTTTTTCATATCTATACCTCATCTGTACATAACATAGTTACAGATACTGTAAATAAAAAAAAATGACTTCCAAGTATCCTTGTGGCAAATTTGTGAAATATTTCCTATGTAAAAATTAAAATGTACGTAAAGATCTTTTACATATACATATATATAGTTCTCTATTCTTTCTGTAATAAGAAAACAAGTTATTGCCCCTCTTGAACATGTTGCATTTAACGTAGGTTTTGTTTACCATTTTAAACTCTTAATTGAACTTATCTCCATGTGATACCACATATCACACTGACAAAACAGTAACAGTATGGATCTGTGTGTTTCTCCACTAAATATATACGTCATATTGTTATATTTTTGGACATGTATGTTTCGTGTTCTCCAGAAACCCTGATGATGACACATACAAAGATATAATTATATACGTATCTGACACTTTGATCTTTAAACTGAAAAGGTAAAAAAACCTGTGGCAAATACAAACCATCAGCATGACGTTAATACAGAAAATTATGAGCCCTTGACCTACCACAATTGCATTTTAACCAATTTTCATCTATGTTGAAGTTCAGGTTTAAATGAATCATATTAAAAGAAAAAGAAATCCGGGCACATAAAAAAAAAACAAAAAAAAAAAACATAACCATACCTGATGATCTGCATTTGGCATTTTAGATGGACTAAAAAAGTCATTTAGTAATTTGGTAAATGCCAGGAGTGGGTTATTAGGATTGATCTTTTGCTACTACTTTCACTTTATTGCCCTCAGTGAATAACTGCTAAACCAGTAGCATAGTCGATATGATGATGTTGAGTTTGTCCACTGAGAATCTTGGCATTGACATGTGTGAGCTGATCAACAGGTTCAAAGAACTTAAATCCATGTTCTGTAAGGAAACGTAAAACCAAAGGGGATTTGTCACGACAGTTGCAAAAACAGAGGTAACTCTGTGAAATATACATTTCAATTCATGCCGTCTTGAGAAAGCCAAATACCAAATATTCCATACATGGACACAATCATCAGGGTATCAGCAAATTGTACACAATCACATATAATGTAATATATAAAATGTGCAGTTGGTTTTTCTCCTCCTGAAGGAAGAGCCAACCCTCTGACAATGTCTCTCACTCACTTGTCAAGTGACCGTGATTCTCTGGTTGGCGAAGGTGCGGGAGAAGCTGCGACTCCTTGGAGGTCTGTGCACAGGGTTTCCCTGCTCCTGTGCTCAGCAGGGGCTGGAAGGGGCGGAGCTCTCACAGGAAGTCACCCTGATATGTCCGGTAGCAGGAGGCTCTCTGCTAGCTTGTCTCCACTCCAACTCTGTATCCTTGACTGCCTTTTCAACTAGACTGATTGACAGTATTTATGATCAGACACCAGCTTGCTGGAGATATCCACTCCAGCTGAAGTGGTGTTTTCTCCAAGTTTTCTCACTCTGTCCCATGAATTGAGGCATTGAATTTAAATAAATCTATGACACGTTGTACAATTTACAGATGTGTGGCCAATGTTGTAGTTTGCTGAGTCAGCGCCATTTTCACCCTATTTATGTACTGTGGATCCTGCGGGCTACAATATAAGACAACAGGCACAGCGCTCAACAAACGCCATAAAAACTAATAACCAAGACACCAATGGTGAAACATATGCTGAGAACAAACCCTCTCACACTCCATAAAAAGTATTTTTTTTGTCCGGAGTCCCTGTTTGCTTTTCTCCTTCATTAGGACAGTTTTACAAAAAAAATGACGACACTGTGTCGATGACAGTTTTGCTCAGTGCAGTCTTCTTGGGCCGAGTTCAACGGCACTGCATGACATTTCCATAGCAACTGCGGTATGTTCACTGCTGCTAAGTGTGAAGTGATTTTTCATGACACTTAATATGAAAGAAAGCCCTGTGTCTGCGCTTTATGCTCTATCACTGTCATCACCGTCTTAGAACTGAAAGCTACAGCCAGTTGGGGCTTATTACACGAGACTCCCATGTGTTCGTCGTCTTTACTACCGCTCATGGAAATTCAGATCCACCATTTAGTCCAAAGTAGTTGTGGAATTGGTAGACCTACATCCTTTCCATCATCACTTTTTGAGTTTTATTTTCATTTTCCATTTTATGTCAGTCTTGTGCCCTTTTGTCTTTGACATGAACCCCATTGCCCTTGTCTATGCTGGTTAGCTGTGAGGGCTAGACATCTTAACAGTCTACGGAGACCACTCTGTGGGGATCAATTTGGCCGGGCCCGTTACTTATGCCTTGTCTGAAAAACACCTGAATCCTTTAGGTGCTCTCTTGCGTTTAAGTGTACATCTGTATGTGCGCATTTCTTGGCAAATAACACACATACCAAAACAACTGTGGAACACTCTTGTGGTGTCTTTTTAGCTCTATATTGTCTAACATATGCAGCCTTGGAAACCAGTTAAAAGGCAAAGCATCAATATTCTGTATAACATGCTTTCTGAGGACATATTAAGCAAGTTGTAAAATATGAAAGGCCTTTGCAAAGTTTGATGTGAAATTTGTGATGAAACCAGTGGTGCAAATTTAGCAAAGTGGAAAAAAGAGCCATGTGCATCTTACTCCAAGTTAGAGGAATGGGCCCCTGGTGCCTTTTCATGTTCTGTGACTCACAAGCTTTGATGTATTTTACTTTGCTGCCCACAAGCTAATTTATCAACAGTTACACAAACCAATTCAGATCTCTTTCATACACATGTCTAATTCTTTGCAGGGTGCCATGTTTTGTAAGCTTTCATTTGAAAGTTTCATTTTCACCTGCCTCCGCTCCACACTTAGAACCCTTTTAATTGTCCATTCACATCATATACAAAGCTTACAGTATATCAAAGTCAGAAATGATGATATTTACATGCCTCCATAAGGATGGGAGGGGGACGGGGAGTAAATTGGATGATTTCCTTTGTTGGGTTTTGTTAAATTCC
The DNA here is from genome assembly GCA_036023655.1 of Nannoperca australis. NCBI lineage: Eukaryota > Metazoa > Chordata > Actinopteri > Centrarchiformes > Percichthyidae > Nannoperca > Nannoperca australis. Next base: position 4,542 of record JAVQJD010085375.1, on the reverse strand, counting down.
ACTTCTCCACACCGGTATCCAGTTACTGAAGCAGTGAAATACTCAAGTTAGATGACAAGCTCACACATAGCCGCGAGCACATACATACAACAGTTAAGGAACAGAAACAGACAATCCCCTCTGAAGCAGATAAGGCTACACAGTTCAGGGCTGGTCCACCGTGGTTCTGCTATTGGGGTGTCAAGTGTGTTTGTGCGTGTGTGTGTATTTGAGTATGTTTGTGTTTGTTTGACTGTGCATATGTGTATATGCCTAGGCAGGGGGAGCAGATGAACAAGGGGACATTGCTGTGAATCATGGGAGTTTATAAGGGTCATCCAGCGTCTCCTCTCACCCCTTCCTGACTGAGGGTTTCAGTTCTCAAGAGAGGCCGGGGTGAAGAGGTGTGAAGAGTGAAACTTGGCCCTCCCTCCCTCTCTTCTCCCCCTGTTCTCCTTGTTCTGAGACAAAATACGCACATACGCTGATGATATCAGTCTATTTGTTGTAGAAAAAAAGAACCATATATGTCTCCTCTGCAAAGAGCCAGGTGGGGGAGTGAATGAAGCTCACAGACCAGAAACCATTACCCGGTAGGAGGGGGGCATGTGTCTGTGCCGTGGGCTGGAACCAGGGCTGCCATTGGGGCTGGTGCAGCTGGCATCAACCCCTCCTATGGAAGGTAAGTAGGCATGGTGCAGGATGGGCAGCTGCAAGGACAGTCGACGTTGTATGCTGCAGATAGAGAAGCAAAGTTACAATGTAAGAGGCAGAGATAGAGTAAGTAATTACAATTACTCAAGCACTCAAGTACTTAATTTTGAGGTACTTTACGTGCATATTTGAATATCTTTGTGACGTTTTACTTTTACTCCACGTTTTTCTGAAAACCATAGTTACCAGTCACTTTGCAGAATATGATTTTACCAACCTTTTTGCCACACAGACCATTGATACCGAATAATTTGCCAATTACCTTCAATGTTTAATGATGTTTTTTTATTTATTTCATGAACTGGAATAGGCACTCAATAGGCACACAATAAAAGGTCAAAACTATTACCTCATTTCACCATTTTATTCAGTATGATAACAAATAAAAGACATTTGTGTGAGCACCTTGCATGTAATCTTTATTTCAATTGCTCACATGGTCAGACTAGAGGAAATAAACTATGGTTAAGGCTAGGAAACTTTAAAAAAAAGGTTCGGAAGTGCTACACTCCGATCCACCACCCTGACCTCCACATCCCTAGTTACTTAGACATTTTTAATCTAAAAGCGCTGCATAATTGTGAATGTAATTTCTTGGGATACTGAATAAGACTTTACAGTGACTACATGAGAAAGAATTCTAAAAGATTATACAGTACTATGAATTACAATACCCGACAGTATATTAAGTGATCATACTCTGTGCTAATACCAAACAAACACCCTAAGTATATGTTATTGATTGAAAATTACTGACAAAGACACAGGGGAAAGACACAAGGGACAATAGTTTGATGGGTATGAAAGCCCAGTGGTTACACATGTAGTCCTGCCCAGTTCACTATTAAAAAGATCTACATTTTTGTTCAGTGTTGTTTGAATGGGGTGTTAATGTAATCACAGCTATCTACAGTGATAAAACTGGACAAAATTTAAATATAGTAGGCAAAGCAAAGTTCATACAAGCCCTCAGCAATTCTTCTAATTGTTTTTCCTGTATTCTTTAGCACTCTCATTCCCTTCTTCACTCGTCCTTACTAAACCCCTAATCCATCGTGCCTCCAAGCTTCTGGGATCATCTGACAAAAAGAACATTTCATGCTTCCCCCTGCTGTGACAGTTCGCACCCTACCTCACCAGTACTAGCGCCATTGCCAGCTGTTTGCAAGAAAATTACATAACCAAATGCCAGTTATGTAAAAAATGAAGAAGAGGGGATGTAATTCAAGCTCATTCAGTGATAGAGTTAGAAAATGTCTTATTAAGTGAACCTTTAAATATTAATGGTCCTAAGTCCTCGTCAGTTATCCTGACCTGTTCTATTTGTTATGGAAACACAATCTCCCTTGCTCACGAAGGAAATCTTTTCATTTTTCTGGTATGTGTGATGTATCATATATGACACAGACACTACAATTACACCTGGTGGGTGACTTCTCCTTGTCGCAAAGTGTTACCGTCCGTCCTCTTCTACCTTTACTCTCCTCATACTTCTTTTCTCACTTTATATTTGTCTCCACTGTCTGTCTCGCTGCTGCTTCATCTCTCTTCCCTCCATGTGATCAAACATTCATGCGGCATGGGAATAGCTCCGAGTGTTCCTTTACTTCTGTTCTCCTCCCTGTCTATTTTCAGAGCTGCTTCCAATGCGAACTGTAAATCACTGGTTACATAAGCCTCTGTGAGTCTCTACCTCTTTCTTTCTCTCCTCCTTATCTCTGTCTCTCTTTTCCATCTAAACATCCTTCTCTCTTAATCCATCTTCTCTCTGTAACTGCCCTCTCTTCAGTCCCCCCCGTCTGCTGTCTCTCCCTTCTCCATCCATCTGTCCCTCTATGCTGTGCATTCTTCTCCTGGTTCTAGTTAAATGTGCATGAGAGGGAGCGCTCTCAATGATGCATGAGGTTTCCCCCCACCATTGATGAAGTCGACATTCCTCAGCTTTACTGCCTTATGAATAGTAAGTGAATGTAGATCGGCACTTGTCGTGTTTTGAGTGTCCAAGACAATCTTCTTTTACAAGTTGGGACAACAAATGATTCATCTGCTCAGCTACGCATGAATGCTGTTCATGTGTTTGTGTTAATATAAGTCTAGCATGGTGGGAGAATACACGCACACACACACACAGTGTCATTATATGTATGTTGATGTGCGTAGGAAAGAAAAGTACTGGGCTGGTCCATGCTTTCACAGGGCTCTGTTGCCAGAGCAACCGCCTGAGAGCTGCTGGTGGTTGCGATACAAGTGACGTGTAGTCTGATGCGAAAGCTGACAAGACAGAGGGGAGGGGCGAGAGACACAGGGGTAGAGGTGCTAAAGAAATGGGAGTTCTCACTGTTCCGGCGAGTTGATATCCTCCAGGGGACCTCTGTTTATTCTGGAAGGATCCATGGAGCCCCACTGCGCCTGAGGCTTCTGCTCCAGGTGGTTCTTTAGTATCGACTTCTCTCCGTCTGCATTGAAAAAACATGTAGGCATCATAAAAGATATAAATGGGCTACCTTACTTAAATAGCACCGTCACCTGAGACATGACTTTGAGGGAATTTTCAGGCGAGCTTTTGGTCCTAACACTTGAGTCTGGATGCACATTTATTTCTTCAGCTATTTGAGAGGGGGAGCAGTGATGACGGGCATGGAAGATGCTTCTTGTTTTTTATGCTTTGATCCTGGTGCCATGTAAAAAGTAATACAAATATGCACATAGCAAATGAATACATTTTCTTGTTTGAGAATGTTTAAGTGATTGATACATATTGTGTTTACACTTTGTACATATGATGCTGTTGAACCAGTAATGAAAACCAAGTTCCATTTCTGTCAATGGACTTTAAAATAGTCTCCCTAGTTACATTTTTCCAAAAATGACAAAAGACGGATTGTATAATTTAATCACATTCACAATCACACGTATGCAGGGTGACATTTAAAGAAAAAAATAAAACTGACACCTGTGTGGGACAAATTTCAAAAGTGGAAATGGGAGTAAGAAATAAATAAAAAAACTCTTATTTCAGGCGGAGGGGACACAAAAGGCTTCCCAACATGATTTCTGCATTCTCCAAATGTTGCAAGGGGAGGCAGATGATCAGGTTGAAACACAATAATTGCAGTAAACAACCTTATCATCTTTCCAAAATTGTACATGGAGATTGATGGAATGATCCATTTTCCCCCTACAGAGTTTCCTCTCCAATTGTCCCAGATTCCCCAGCACTAGCTGACCTTATTCACTGATCACAGCACTCCATGCTCCTGATTGGACATCTGAGCTCGCTGAACTATTTTAGAACAAACTTGTCCTCTTTGCAATTTGAAAAAAAGCCTTACCTTGTAGCTGTGTTAAAAGCACAGACACAGGTAATTACACACATCATTATGGATTCAGTATATGTGACATAAATCTCCACATCTTTTTATTATAGTTTTTATTCACTGAAAGTGCAGACAGTAAAACAACCCAAGAAATGTGATAACTTACTTAAGTGAAATGCAGTCATTAGCTGCTTAGTTTACCTTTGTATGATCTGCAACTAATGGTTTCAACAGTACTCACCTGCACAAATGGTTAAAAATGTAAAGGAATTGCTGCTGTATAGTATAAGGAAGCTAAAACATAGAACACCTCTAACTTTTCTGCCAGAAATCCGGTCTCAGCGGCCAATCTGTGAGGAAACCACACCCTAACTGTCATCCAGCATCGCCATGTGCTCGTACATATTCATGAAGAGAGAGAGAGAGAGAGAGAGAGAGAGAGAGAGAGAGAGAGAGAGAGAGAGTTGGGTCTGAGACTGTGTGAGAGAGCGAAATCTCTGGAGACCCGGCTCTATACTAATATAACAGACAC
>JAVQJD010085367.1:0-12368 GCA_036023655.1 Nannoperca australis | reverse complement strand
AGGCAGAGGATACATTTCATCGTGGGACGCAATTGCATGTGCATGTGTGTGTTTGCAGTGTGTTTCACGTGTGACCATTAAAAAGTCTGACTTTCTGTCTGACTTCTGATTATTATTATATCAGGAAACCCAATTTCCTGTCTTTATGCTAAGCTAAGCTAACTGACTGCTAGCTGTAGCTTCATGTTTAGCATACAAATATGAGAGTGTTGATCTTCTAATCTAACTCTCGGTAAGAAAAGCAAAAAACGATTTTTTCTGAAAATTTTGAACAATTACTTTAAAGAATTACAAGCCGGAAAGGTTGAGAACCACTGTTGTAAGTGAAGAACTGCCTTAAAACATAACAGCTAAATACATTTCTACCTACAACTGACCCATGTTGACACAGACGTTAAAAGGCAGAGAAACTAGCATCAATTCCTTAATAAATGAACCGTCAACTCATTTTTATACTGCCATATTCACTGATCTTTGTCATGTTTTCCCTCTCAAGCTGATTGGAAAACATCTGCTACAACATACTGCACATCCACATATACAATGGTCAATCTGAAACAAGCAGCCTGTTTAACCAACTTAATAAGACATTTCACTGTCAGACACAATCTGCTCTGCTGGCCTAATCAGAATCCTCTCTCTGGCTTCCCCTACGTCCATCACATTAAACTTCTTATTAGGGCTGTGGTATCTCCTCCATCTTGGGAGAAATCTGTGATCTTCAGCACTACAGCCAATAAGAGCAAAAACAGAAATTAACTTTAAATGAGGCATCATAAACTGCCATGTGACTGGAGATACTGTAAGGGCTAATTCAGTAGACATGAGCAGGCCCTAATTTCTGCCAGGTCACAGAGCAGAAACCCACAAACAATTAACATGAGCAAACATTATGATGCTATCTGTTGAAACACATTAATCATTTTAACATTAATAAGTGGTAAGATTAATTACTCTAGGGGGGGGGGGGCAGCCTGGAGCTGATCAGAAACACACTGTGGTGTTTTTAGTGACCAACATGGAGCCATTCACGCAGGCAGGTATTCTGATCGCCCCAGCATCGCCCTGCAAAGACAACACAAAGGCGGTGCAGCCGGTCCAGATGAGCCGCTGTCACCTCCGATAATAGTACTTATATTGCTCAGTTTTCGATCAATTTGAGATGGGCTACCGTTTTCGCACGAGTCAACCCCCACCCCACCTCCGACCCCCGGCCTCGGATGGATGGATCGCGAGTCTAGATGAAATGGGGGGTTTCCATTTTCAGTCCACCACCAATGCACGCGCACCACAGCCCTTTAGCGCATCATAATAAAAAACACAATCCATACCACGCCTCGGAATAAACTAACATAAAAACATCTGGCACACACTCTCGAACAAAATACAACAGCCAACCATATCCCCAGCAGGCTGTCACAATCAAGCGTTTTTCAAGCATTTGCACAGATGGAAGGTGTGAGACGAGCAGGAATGAGGAAACTGGAATGACATTGCGCCTGCTTACAGTAAAATAAATTCCCTCGGGGGATGGAGAGCCTCCGTTGTCCCTCTGGACTCCCCTCCTTTCCGACGTGCGAATTTCCCGAAATTCAGACCATGCAAAACAGGTAGTCAGTCATTCCACCCTCTGAAGTATTTGGTCCAGCACGGCGTGTGGAAGGAGAAAGCCAGCATCCGGGAAGAGAGAGCCAGCTGTGGGGAGGAAATGAGGAAGGAAGGAGCGGCCGGGCCGGAGCGCTGCGCACAGGAGAGGAGGCAGGAAGAGCGGCAGAGGTGCTCTCTCTCTTTCTCTCTCTCTCTCTCTCTCCTCTAGTTCACAATACAACATCCCCCCATCCCTGCCAGACACACTGACAGACGACTTAGGTACCAGTGTCAGCAGCGACACCCACCGGTGATGAGATGAACTACAGTATGGGGGGTGTTTAATGCCACGGAGCGGCTGCAGCAGCTGGAAAAGGAAAGCACTGATACATCACATAATGCTGCTGCAGGTAGGCTACATCAGGACATCATTTAGTTTCAGATTTCACAAATAAACATTAGCGTACAACTAATCACATGAGATGTCTCCTTTTTCAGACAAGAATCATGCCAAAGTGATTATACATTTATTTTGTTATAATTGATAGGACGGAAGAATGGTTTTTAGGGGTGTATTAACAATGCTCCATTAGCCTTCAAGCCTCTGAGTCCAGCTGTCAACTGTGAACATTGACAGCTGAGACGGCAGGGGTATGATACAAGCAGTCCTTACTGCTTTATGCAAATACATTTTTAAATGTTCATTTTTCATTTTTTTTATTTAACCAGGAAAACCTCATTGAGATTAAGAATCTTCTTTACAAGAGTGATAAAATTATTTGATTGTCAATATGCAGATGGTGTTTGTTGCACATAGACAGACAATAAAATCCTGAAAAATTAAAATATTATCCTTTAGGATATAATTAAATGATTGCCACAAATTTTTGAGACACTTCCTATAATTACATACACAAAAGAGACACAATAACACCATGGTTATGATAAGTTAAGGTATTTGTAAGGTTGAGGTTAGGTGTGCTTTATATTAACAGTAAACATGTTAACCGCAATACTGAAGGGTTGGCTCACCTAAATTACAAAAACAACCCAAAACTGAATTTTGTTTGTGATGTCCACAGCTTGGAAGGCAAAAAATTGCAATTTCTAAAGAAACTGGAGTGTTCCTTTATAGCTGAAACCATTTTTTAGAGATCCTTCTTTATCCAGCCTGCTCCAAGCGGAAGGCTAGTGTATTAACACAAGCTAAGGGAATCTTTCTGGAAAACTTTTGGTTGGACGACAGCTACTCTTACCACTGAACAACAGTGTCTGTCAGCTATGTTGAATTACACAGAGTAGATCTTTCCTTTTTAACACCTGGGAATTTACTCTATATCCATTTTACTCTGTATCATGTTGAGTTGATTCTGTCTCTTGATCATTCTTACTATGAAACTGTCCTTCTGTCTGTCCTCGCTAACAGACACCCCTTCAGTGCCTCTCTGACTGGTGAATTCGAGGCTCACCCTTGGGAATTCTTTCTGTTATGGAATTCCTTATCTGACTGCTGACTTGTTTGGGCCTTGGATGGGAGACATACCTGCTCCCTATAAAGACAGTGTAACCAGGTTCCTTTTCACCCTTCTTGACTGTGACACTCTTGGAGTCAACGGGTCTTTTCTGCAGAAAGCTTAATAAATGCTCAAAAGACTTTGGTGATACAGAGACACACACCCCTGGTGGCAGTTTCAGTAGGCAAAATAATCTTATTTTCAAAATGAACCATACCATAACCTCAGATATTCCACAACAGTCTGTGTCCCACCAACTTAGAAACCCAGTTTTCCTCCCTTTGTTAATAAATTGGCTAGAATAGACTACAATATATGCAGAGACACATGCCAAATCAGGACAAAGCCTTTACTAAAGGGAGTTACAACACAAATGGAGACTGGAAAAAGTTCGTAACCCAGTTGAACTGAGCTCTGTATATCCTCTGACTCTTCTCTATCTTTGGCACTATCTATATTTGTCTCCCTCTCTTTCTCTTTCTCTCTCTCTCTTTCTTTCCCTCCCTCTTTGTCTAACATTTCTTTGTTCAGTCAACTGTAAGCTATTTCCAAATGCCACAGTCAGTGGCATCAATGGCAAACTAAATCTTGCACACATTGTTCTCGCATGCACTGTCTGCTTCATTGCACAAGAAATGACTTTGGATGTTAGATTATCTACACACATTGCAGCAAAAATGTCATCCTTTAACGGTGGAAGTATGAGCAGTTTGTTAATACAAAACCTTAAAATATGACTATATTTATGAGAATATGTACCTATTTATTGTGAAACAATTTGTGTTATCCTTCATTTATTTGCTGTATCCCAGTATGCTCTCCTCGCACTGTTTCTTGCAGTATACTCCATTTAAGCTATTCTTATCTGTTGCCTATCCTCTGCAGCTCTAATGACCTGACATCTCCACAGGGATCATTAAAGTTTCATCTGACCTAATCTAAAAATTGAAGTCCCCTTAAGCAAGGCACTTGTCTGCTCCAGTGAAGCTGCTCAGTGTCCATCATTACTAGGGAATGTGTGTTGTTCTGAGAAGCTGCTCGCAGGTGTCAGTGTGTGTTTATGTGTGTAAAGCTCAATGCTACAGGGAGGAACACATGCTCATTTAAACCTATCTTAATACAAAGGAAATTGTGTCAGGCTGTGGGTATGGGATGGAAAGCAGAGTGGTGGTGATGACACGGAGCAGCAGTGGTGAGTTTGTTATCTGCACGGTGCAATGTCTGACTTCTGAAACCGGCAACAAAAACAAACACAGCACCCTGCTGCCACAGTGGCCCCCAGTGATGTCATGAGCGAAAGAGACAGGAAGAACGAAAGAGAGAGAGGCTGTGAAGACAAGACCTACAGCCTATCAGTGTGTGTGTGTCTCTGTGGCAAAAACTGAGGATTAGTGTTTAATTTCATTCAACCACATACGCCTACCTTAATTGGCCCTCCACCATCCATTCATCTATCCATTTACATCCATAAGTTGTATAAAGAGGTGAGAACCAAGGTAGTAAAGCAGTTTGAACGTTTTCTTTGAAAAACCCACTCTGTAATTTTTTTTATTATTTTCACATCTAGTATTAATATGTGATCCCTATCTGGATAGGGTATCTGCAATGACATCTGACTACGGGCCTTTGCATTTACCTGATATTATACCTGCTTAGCATCATCATGTTAGCATTGTCACTGATATTAGCATTTAGCTCAACACACCACTGTGCCCGAGCAATGCCTCAGAAGCGCTAGCATGGCTGTAGACTCTTAAGTATTGTTTTCTTGAGATTTTAGCCAAACAGCACAGCCTTTTACACCACAAATTGAGCCAGACCACCTCCCAATTCAATGACATTCCAATCATAAATCACAGTGTGCATATTTACATCTAGATGGATCTGCATTCTCCTCAGGTTACAGCTAACCACATCTTCTTCAGTGAATAAAACATGACACTGCCTTTGCTGAGATCTGAGTCCCGTCCTTTTAATGTAGAAGCAGCTTGTAAAGAAATTCCTCCCTCTGAAGGTTAAACTTTGTCTAAAAATCAAAGAGACAGGACGAAGCTCCGGGCGGAGAGAATCTTTGTAAGCCGCAGAGTGAAAACTCAAATGTTTATTGAAGATACTGTAGGAACACTCTGCAGGTTTTATTGTTCCACTCTGAACTGCCACAAACCACACATCCATAATGAGATGTCCACAACTGTGATCACAGAAACTGGAGATCACCCATAAACCAATGCATCCATATAGCTGCTTATTTTTGCTGTTGGATAAACATCTCGTGTCCCTTGTCACTCATCATCCAATCGACACAAACCAAAGAGGTTGGGGATGATTGATTTAATCTTTAACACTGCATTGTGTTTGAAAGCCTTACATGTTTTTTCATGTAAAATCTTAATCTGAAAAGACACTAGTAACTACAGCAGTCAAAAGAATGTAGAAGCGTAAACCCCACTGAAATGCAGTGGAATTAGAAAACAGTAAGGATATATAAATACCTTAAAACTGTGCTCAAGTCCACTAGCCTACTTACAGTTTTTTTCAATTGCTAACAAGCATTGGTCAATACTGAAGTCACATTTTCAAAACTCTTCATACAGTCAGCAATACAGAGGTTTATGTGGAGCAAACTGTGAATCACTTTTCATTGCTTTAACACAAAATGCATTCAGTACCCACAGTTACCAAATTTCATGAACTCCTTTTTCATTCAGAGTTCACCAGCTACAAAACACTGTTCTTTTACAGCACATTTTTCAAATGCTAACACACTTTGTTCAAAACAGGCGGCCACATTGAAACCAGTAGAAAATAATATCAAAATATTGACAATAAAATATTCTCTCGATATAGGTGGGACATGCATTCCTCAACTATTGAACTACATTTTACAGTACAGTACACTACGTTTACATTTTACATTTATTAAGTAATACAAGATAAGGCATGCTTAACTATTTTAACACTGTGCTTAACACTTGTCAAAAAAGAACATTTAATGCCCAAATGCTGACAATGAGTGTATCCTGCTATCAAGTATTGTGTGTGTGTGTGTGTGTGTGTGTGTGTGTGTGTGTCTGATATCTTATTCCTCTGTGCCATAAAGCTCCATTGTTGTCCAAGAATGATAAGTGCACTCTTGCACTGGGACATGTTCTTTCATTACATGAACATCCAACTGGTCGAGGCAGATGAGCACCCACCCAGAGCCTGCTTCTACTCTGGGTTTCTGCCTGGTAAGAGTTTTTCCTTGCCACTTGCTCATGGTGGGAATGTTGGGTGTCTGTGAATTATATTATAAAGAGTTTGATCTAGATCTGCTCTAGATGATACTTTCTGTTATGATTTGGAGATATATAAATAAAATTGAACTTAATTGAACACACACATTGTAATTAGTTTTGACTCAGTCCCTCAAACACCATCCTCTGCTTGAAATACTCACTACAGCATCAAATGTGGATTAATGTGCGCTAAAAAATTAATTAATACACTATAACTTCTATTTCCTTTATTTGAGTGCCATTTGCTGAAAACGGAGTGCCCAGCTGTTATATGAAATAGCTTTTTGTAAAAAATGAAACTATATATTTGTGACTTGTGGGCTTGGAACTGAATGCCACAGACAGAGTAGGAAAATCAAATAGACTAATACATTGATAGATTTGGTCTTATCATTGAATTTGGTGCCAATAAGCAAAACATAGAATAACATTGGTATTACCTTAGTAAGAAAAGGTCACCAATAGAAGATTTTGACCAAAACATGACCATTAATCTTCCCGTTAAAATATTGTAGCATGTTTCAGCTTTGTGGAAGTTGGAAGGAAAAATCTTCATGTTGGCTGCGGTGCCTGGTTTCAGGTGACTAGACGATCTCTGTGTCCAGTACAGACACAAGTCAAGGGCCTGTCCAACACAAAGACTGGTGGAAGTGGGAAACTGCTCGCTTAGCTGATGATTCGGCTATGAAGATGCAGATTATTTTAGCTTCAACTGGCAAGCTAGCAGCAGGTAGGATGTAGTTCAAACCCGGCAAGCCCACTATGAGAACAAGACTACAATTAATGATTGTTGCTCTAATACTGCTACAACCACAATGTTTAATTTGTACCATGTCTTTTTTCTCCATGTGTAAAACAAACAAGAGTCCCAGATGATGTTTTCATCTAACTGTGGGTGAATGGGTAAACAAGAGAATTGTACTGTAACACCCCCCTTTATAGATAACAAAGCACTACACTGTGCCTGCTACTTTAAAAAGTTGAAAGACAGTGTGTATGACAGAGTGAAAAGGAGATGGTGCAACAAAAGCTTTGATTTGCAGCGGTGTTAACATTTTTATGTATGGACTGTGGAATAAGAGGACAGCAAGGGGGTCATGATTCACCCTTCCACTGATAATGGAAATCACTGTTTTCTCTTACATTGGGCGGCTATTAAAATTTTTTCTGAGTTGTCGCATCTCTCAACAGTTTCCACATTCTGTCTTGACCTTTTCACATTATGGTCTTTAATTTCCTTGTGATTGTTTGAAACTTCAGAGAAAGAAAACATTTTCTTAGAGAGGGTTGTTACTATGAGCACATTCAACCTTGCAACCCAGCTAAATAATTTACTGGATTTGTTTTATTACTTTGCTTTATGTATTTTATTGAGACTCCAGTTTAAGGCGGAAAATATATTTCGGTCCTACAACTGGATGACTCATTCTGCTGAAGTGCCACTAAATTCCTCTCAGCTTTGGGGCTCTGTTCTGTTGCGAAGCATGACCTCTGACTCCACTGTTGAGGGGGGCAGCTTTAAAACCCAACCATGCCCCAGGGATCCATACAGCATCTCAGGAAATGATATAGCAATATAGTTATCTGAAATCTAATGAGATGTGTAGTAATATATTAATACATCATTTAAATGAATATTATGATATACAGTTTAATCAGCATTGTATTCAGTGTCTTTTTAATAGTATTTACACCATATTTGTGGGGGCAGAGGGGGGTTTCACTACACTGTGAATGCCATGGATTCCAATTTGAACCTACAATCAGTAAATGATGTGTTTACAGTCAGAGTTGTGTATGGAATGGGTGCAATAACACAAACCCCTGTGGTACAGTACTGTAAGGACATGTGGACTCCATTCAGAGCGGTGCAGTACTACAAGTCAAACCTGTGACCTGTCTGTATCCGGTCTGTTCGAATGGGTCAGTGCTTGTTGTCAGTCCCTGGATACTACCTGGCTTTGATGACTAGCCATCTCTATTAGGGAGGAAATTAACTTAATGAGATTCACATTTAAAAGTAATTTAACAGAATAGAACAAGAAGTGAATCTGAAACTTTATTTAATAATCATGAAATGATGTACAATTCTATGATTTATGGAATTACACTTTAGATAGTGGTCTCAGTAATTAATTCATTAATTGTGACAGTGACCTCACAAATGGGTTTAACATGGGTTAGCCCTGTGTTCAGTAAACCTGTGGGTCCCTATGTATACGACAGGATCTGATGATGAACTTCAACACATTCAGAGGACACAGAGGACAAAGGAGCCTGCTCTCAATCAACCGTGTTATTTCTATTCTGCCGTTGTCATCACAGAAATGCCCACAGCTGTGTATGTGCATGCACATTGTTTGTGTGTGTGCGTGCTGATTAAATGAATGGCAGCTGTCCGTGTGAGGTGTGAGGGGTGACGCATTATACAAGTACTCTCTATGATTGCGTCAGTGGCTGCGTGTCTAATGCAGGATCAAACTGACCCACTCTCTGGGAGAAAAGCATTGATCTGAAGCCCTCACAGCCATCATAATATATCTACACTTCAGAAGTAGTCCTTGAGTAGCCTTGGCCTCTATTGAGGACTAAGGATAATATCCATCAAGTTAATATATCAGGTAAGCCAGCTAAAAATAGGTCTGTCATTCAGCTAGAAGCTCTAGTAACACTGTAACAACCTACATATGAACAACAAGTCATTGTCCACAGTGGTTCTCAGTTCCCTGCACAGAGACACAAAGCGTTTTGGCACACTTTGATACCTAACTGGTGAAATGTAAAACCATCTGGGTCTGAGGCTCTTGTAGAATCATTACACTTTATCATATTGTCATCACATATGGAATGCATCACCAACCTCACATTGGGCCTCATACCCAAGGCTGAGAAACTCTGAGGTAATAAAGTGGCGTGTAAATGTGCAATTACTTCAGCACACTATAGGAAGGAGATGGTTTATCTGGTTTGTTTGCTGTTTGCATGGAAGAACATAGCTATGAAACCTCTTTCTTATTATGTTACAAGGTAAAGAAATATATGTCTAAGCACTGAAAAACAGACAAAATGATGGAGCTAAAGTGTGTTGGAGAAAGTACACTGATCCCCAATCTGGAACCCAGTTCAATTAATAAGTTGTATGCAAGTCAATAGTGCTACCTTCTATTATAATTATTTTATTACTTTGTGACATGTTAATGGAGTCATTGGTTTTTGAGGTACTTAAAAGATTTCTTGTAATAATGAATTCACGTTTCCTTAACACAGAAAAACACAACACTGATAATTTAAAGGAAAATAATTATTTTACATTTTCATTATTATGATCAGTTCTTCTGTAGCTGAACTAGATTGTTGTGTATACAGCGAATTGTATAACATCTGCCCAACACATAGCAACTTTCCATAGATTGAAAATTCAAGCACAGAGTTGTTACAGAATAAACTACACTAACCAAGACTCCAGCCACACAGGTAGAAGTAAGTTCTTGCTTCATCCACAATTGATCCAGAATCCAAAAGCAAAAAGACTCAAATTGCGGAATTTATCCAGCAAGGGCCACAAAGCTGAACCTCAACTTTACCACATTGTTAGGTGGCCTGCATCACAATTTGCTTGGAATGTTTATTGCATTGCGCTCCGTGCTGAAAAATCAATAAATAAGTAAAAGTCACAAGTAAAAACACTTGAGCAGAGAAGTAAGGTACATGTTCCTGTTTCATCTAATAATTGTTTGTCCATCCACATGTTGGAACTGCTCCAAAAGCTACTCATCTACTCATCTCCACTGTCAGTGGATTAACACCTAAAATATCAACAATACAAATACTAAGTCTTGTTTTAACTTCCCATCTTAACATCAATATGAATAATGCAAACAATCAATTTAAGCAATTTAACCTCTGCATTGTATCTTTTTTTTAATTTAGTAGACAAACTTAATAAAAAATGCTCAACTTAAGGTCCACATAGTACCTAAATGTAACATGATCAGTTGTCATGGTCTAGATGTTCAAATGTCCATTTTCTTTAAAAAACACTTTTCTTGGAGAGCTGAGAAAAACATCTCCATGACATTATAGTACAGTAGTCGCTATTAATAATAAAATGCATTAGTATCTGTATAGTAAACCGCCTCCCTCGGTCCAATTATTTGCTCTTGATTTTTGATCCAGAGCACGGACCTCAGCCTGCCTTAATGCCTTAATATCTTAAAATGGATGATGGAACGTTCCGTTACCATGGCGGCGCGTGAAAACGCTGCGGCTTTTTTCTCTCCCTACAAGACGGTGTTTCTGTGTTTTTTCTGTGTTTTTCGTACATCAGTTGTGGTCTGATCATCAGTCGTGGTTTTTCCTGTGTTTGTCGTACATCAGTCGTGGTGTTCTTGTACGTTTTCGTCAAGTCTTCCTGTCATGAAGTGGACATGCAGTCGAGAGGTTCTGCTCAATGTCAACAGAGGAACTACGAGACTGTGGGCTGCTCCGGAGGCCCCCAGTCCTGCACCTCGCCCACAGTGGATCAAGCGGTGTGAAAGGAAGCAGAAGCGGGGTATCCGAGCTAGGCTAACGGCCATCCCTCATAAGCCAGCCATCCCTACCATCGTGCTGGCCAACTGTCGCGGATCACGCCATCCAGCTCGAGCGGCTGACTTACTATCGAGCAGACAGAGTTCCTGCCAGAAGAACCTCCAGCGCATTGTGAGGGCAGCTGAGAAGATTGTCGACAGCACACGCCTCTCCTGAAAATCCATCTGCATTGCAACAGACCCCACCCACCCGTCACAGAGCCTCTTCAGCCTGCTGCCATCAGGAAGGCGACTGAAGAGCCTGCAAGCCAGGACCAGCAGACTGAAGGACAGCTTCCTTCACCAGGCTGTCAGGATGCTGAACTCTCTCCCTTGCATTACACAATGACAGACACTTTGTCTCTTCATGCCTGGTCTTTGTGCCAGGTTTGTTTGTTTGTTGTATGTTCTTTGGGTGACTGTATTGGTGTGTTTTTGTGTTGGTTATATTTAGTTGTGTATTCTGTGGGGTTTTTTGCACCGAGAGATTGAGAGTAACGATATTTCAATCCTCTGTATGTCCTGTACATACTGTAGAACTGAATATAAAGAAACTTGAACTTAGACTAGAGGAGATGCAATAACTGCTAAAGGAAGGTGTATTGACCTTTACATTGCCATACCTGTTTCTTTCGATGGACAAAGCTTTCGTGTAATGCTGCCACTCACTGTTAGATTCATCCCCTCCAACAGAAAGTGCCATGCCATCATTCCAACAGCCCATTATTCCGAAACCCCAATGGTCTGAAAAATGTCCCATTGGACTGAAAGCCCATTTGTCTGACAGCCCGTTATCTCAAAAACAAAAAACCATTGCTCTTAAAATACATAAATGGGCTGATGGAACAATGGGCAGTCCCCTAACAGAAATCCCTAAAAATAAAGAATAAAAAGTACAGGGTTGTTTCAGCTGTATGTAACTGCAGTTCAGATGGGGGCAGATGATACCACAGAGTAGGATGTGGTATTTAGGGACAAATTAATTTATTAAAAACACACGTTACTCATCTTAGATGGAAAGCAGCATCAAAATGCCATGATCATTTACTGGTGCTCAGTTGAAAAGCTACTCTTCTGTCTTTCTGAATATGTTTGCTTACAGGTAGTTGATGGAAACACACGATTCATATTTGATTTAGTTGAAAATGTTTAAATTCAATCAAAACAATAAGCAACAATTTCACAGGAACCAAACTACAGAATAGAAAAGACAAAAGAAAAGGTTGAACTTGCTTTGGACAAAGTTACCGTATATGGTTTTACTTTGGATCCTACTCAATTCCCATCCCTGATGAGCTAAGCGGTCCAGTGTGTGGCATGAGACTGCTTTGAAGACGTCAGTGATTAATGGTCTGTGTGAAAGTTTTGTGCTGTGCTGGTTATATCTCTCTCTCTCTCTCTCTCTCTCTCTCTCTCTCTCT
>JAVQJD010085364.1:0-15554 GCA_036023655.1 Nannoperca australis | reverse complement strand
AATAAGTTACATTATTTTAATGAAGTAATCAAAATAGTTACATTACTTATTACTTTTTAAACAGGGTAACTAGTAATCTGTAACCTATTACATTTCAAAAGTAACCTTCCCAACACTGCTGGTGACTGAAAGATATATACTGAAACACTTTCAGTATAGTACCCTTGAAACCCATACATACATGTACCTAACCCTAGATCTGTTTTGTGTTTCCACCGTAGACAGTACTCTTAAATGTAGGTGTGCTTGTTACCGGATGGTAACATCAACCACGTAAGTTGTGTGACATCATGTCTAACACGATAAAGTAAACTATGGAACACAAGAACACAACAGAGGACATGGAACGGAGCTGCACACCATTTTCAGAATTTAATTTAATTTAGCATTTGTGGATTTGGATGAGTCACAATCGATGGGATCATTAAAAATGGCGGGTTTATGTCTTTTTGTCGCACAAGAAGTTACGATTGTGTTCACCAGTCAACGGACTGCAGTTTTTCTAGCTTCACATTTAAGTATAGGTGTGCTAGGTAGTTCAACAGAGGGGTAACAAAGTTAATTAAGTGGTTCTGTTGGTACCACCCACAACATTTGCCAATGGAAACGCAAAAATAATTGTTCTAACTGAACAGAAGTGTCACATTCCCCGGACACTATCTGGTTTCTGTTTCCTGTTTTATTTTGTAATTCTTGGTCCATGTGCTTGTGTTCCTGTGCTTTCCTGTTTTGTAAATTTTTTTTCCCCGGTTTGATTATTTTTACCTGTGTTTTTGAATCACCTGTTTTTGGTTTCATGATTTGAAACTATTTATACTGGTTGCCTTCATTTCGTTTCACGTTGGACTTTCAGCGTGTGTTTGTTTCTCATGGCTTTCCTGCCTGTACTCCTGATTTCCTCATGCACGTGTATTGCTGTCCTCCTGTGTGCCGTTCCTCGTGTTTCCCGCATGTAAGATGTTTGTTGTTAATAAATCTGCTTGCCATCTTACTCCCAGTCGGTCACCTTCCCAGTAGCACAGTTTCACAATGCCATAATTTCCTCCACACTTGCCACTCTTCTTTCTCTACACAGTGACTCTGCTGTCCTCTTGAAGAAGTGTTGCCAGATCTTCTGAATGAAACTGATTTCCGGTAAAAGGACATTTCAACAGACGTTGCTTTGGGAGCTCATCTATTCAGACCTCTGTGGGTGAAAGCAGTCCTTGAGAGCTGTGATACTTCATGGAATGTGTGAACTGCTGTAGGACTGGGAATCAGTCCAGCACTGAAATGATGGAGTAGTTTCTTTGACTGATGACTGTGTCACATTGATGAACCAATTATTTAAACATGATGTGCTTACTTTCATTTCATCAGGAAGAATCAGGTACGATTCTGGTCAAGCTAAAATGTATTTTAAGTCATGCTTCCTAAATGGAATCATTAACAAATGGTGTTTTGGCAGCATGGCCAGAGAGGAGCAGATTGGAAAGTTCAATGACACTTCAATGTAGTATCACACTCTGATGTGTTACATCACCAAACACATTCATCAGATGGAGGCTGGAGCACCAATTTTGACCCCATGCAGCTATCTTTTCTCTCTCATTTCTACTACATGTCCTGTCTTTTCATCTCTCTATTCCTTGTGTAATCACCCTCTTCCTCTCCTCCTCTCCCTCCATCCTCTCTGCTGGTCCTGTGGGCATTCATTAACATGTGGTTGTTAGTTAAACCGAATATTCTACTAATGTTCATTGAAGAAAAGATTAAATCGATCTGTTCGAGATTTAGAGAGGACTTTGACCTAACAGCAAGCTCTTTGAACCCCGAGGTCATTCAGGCTTTCACTCAGTGGTGGAAAGTAAGTACATAGTAAAATGTCCATGTACTTGTACTTACTTGCTACTTTATACTTCTGCTATTGTACATTTCAGAGGTAAATATTGTACTTTGTACTCAATTTTTTTGACAGCGGTTGCCTCCCAGATTTAGATTTTACAAAACAAATATGATAATCTTATTATATACAATACATTGTTAAGAATTAAACCATTGTTGACCCCTTGTAAAAAGGCAGTGTCTACTGAGCCCTTTGTGTATGTTGGAACTTATTGAACTGCTAATAACAAAGTGACCTTTACCCTTTAAACATCTAACATGGTTTTATTTAAATAACCCAAAGTGGTAAATTATCCTTTATTTCACAAAAGACGAGATGATAAGTCTAAAAAATGAATACACATTAGTATTTTTCTTCTTTCTCATTAATTATCTCAAGATCCTTCAGATTTATGTGGTGACCCTTTGGAGGTAACCTGATGAGCCAGACGGTTTGCTACACAGAACCATCTGAGAAGTTGTCCTTGGAAACAGGCGCTTTCCAAAAATCTTTGGCAGGTAATTGGATGAACAATCTGTCACATCTATCATGGGCTAACATCAACCAATAAGATCAACAAATCATATGATGTAGTAGTAGAGCTGAAACCAATTAGGAGAAGAGCGCTTTTCCATGGAGCAAAGGTCCGAATCACCGTGGTTTGGCTACAGGCACCTAACTTTAGGCCTGGCAAGATCATTTCAAGTGTGATCTCACAAATCCAGCTGTGTCGCAAGCTAACATCGGAGAGGCCAGTGGACTAAACTAGCTATCTGTGTAAGAAGTACTAAAAACTATCTCTACCTCAACCAAGTACAACAATGAAATACTGTGTGCACACTGATGTATGAGAATTAAAATTCTAATAATATACACTATATGGACAAAAGTATTGGGCCACCTACACATTACACCTACAGGAGCTTTAATGGCATCCCATTCCAAATTCATAGGCATTAGTATGAAGTTGGTCCCCCCTTTGCAGCTATAACCTCCACCCTTCTGGGAAGGCTTTCTACAAGATTTTGGAGTGTGTCTGTGGGAATTTCTGCCCCTTCATCCAGAAGAGCATTTGTGAGGTCAGACACTGATGTTGGACGAGAGGGCCTGACTTGCAATCTCCGTTCTAGTTCATCCCAAAGGTGTTCAGTGGGGTTGATGTCAGGGCTCTGTGTGGGCCAGTCAAGTTCTTCCACACCAAGCTCATCCAAACATGCCTTTATGGACCTTGCTTTATGCACTGGGGCACAGTCATGCTGGAACAGAAAACAGCCTTCCACAAAGTTGGAAGCATAGAATTTTCCAAAATGACTTGGTAAGATGAAGCTTTAAGATGTCCCTACACTGGAACTAAGGGGCGTAGGCCAACCTGAGAAAAACAACCCCATAGCATTATCCCTCCACCAAACTTTACAGTTGGCATGATGCAGTCAGGCAGGTAACGTTCTCCTGGCATTGACCAAACCCAGACTCGTCCATTAGACTGCCAGATAGAGAAGTGTGATTGGTCACTCTACAGAACACGTTTCCACTTCTCCAGAGTGCAGTGGCAGCGTGGTTTACACCGCTCCATCCGACGCTTGGCATTGTGCTTGGTGATGTAAGGCTTGCATGCAACTACTCGGCCATGAAGACCCATGCCATGAAGCTCCCGGCGCACAGTTTTGGTGCTGACATTAATGCCAGAGCTGGTTTGGAACTCTGCAGTTATTGAGTCAGCAGAGCTTTGGCGACTTCTACGCATCATGTGCCTCAGCACTCTGCGACCCCACTCTGTAACTTTACGTGGTCTGCCACTTTGGGGCTGAGTTGCTGTGGTAAATGTTTCCACTTTGCAATAATACCATTTCACAAACTGACTTGTTGCAACGGTGGCATCTTATTACAGTACCACGTTCGAATTCAGTGATCTCTTTAGAACGACCCATTCTTTCACAAATGTTTGTTAAGGCAGACTGTATGGTAAGGTGCTTGATTTTATGCACCCATGGCAATGGGACTGAATGAAACACCTGATTTCAGTGATTAAGAGCAGTGGCCCAATACATTTGTCCATATAGTGTATATTATAGCAATATATCAGTCACACATAACATTTTTATGCAGAATCCTCCATCATACTTTAAAAGAGCATTGGACATTATCGGAGTCATTATGGACAATTTGAAAACAAAAAGAATAGATTTCATCTTTTTTATTCTATAAATTCTTCTCCCTTGTCAAAACCTGGGGCTTACATTACCCACAACGCAAGTTGAATGCCGCCAGTTTGGTCGGATATCCGAGTGTGTTGTGCTAGTAGCGGCTAAAGTAGCCTCGAGCCGCTAGCCTGCAGCAGAGATGAGCAATGGGCTACAGAGGTCTGGTGACCTCACTTCTAGATTTTTTTCATTTTCAATGGTATTCAGCCCCAACCGACACTGAGTCAAGTGACATCATTTGGGGACCTTTATCAGACACAGCTCCTTCTGGAGACACAACAGGCTTAACACCCTCTTCTTATCTACCTCTTTTTTCCCCTTCACATATAGTACTCCCAAACAATACTTTGTTGTGGAAAATAAGTGAACTCTTCGGTTGGGAAGCACTCGACTAAATTATCTAAATGTCTTGAAAGTAGTTCAAAGTAAAAAATGGCAGGTAGAGCATCAACAACTGGTGGTAAATCAGAGAAGTAGCAGGCTCTAACACTTAAATAACATAGATGAACTGACTCATCTTACTAGGGCTAGGGCTGAATGATATGCAAAAAAATCATATTGTGATTCTTCTGATAGATATAGGGATTGCAATATGAGTCACAATTTCAGTGGGAATGGTAATTTTAGCGTTTTAATAAAAGACATTTTGGCTGTGGTCTGTATCTCAGTAGCACCACAATGCTTCATTTATATACAGTATGTTGTGACTCATTTTACCTTTATCAAAAAAATTGCAGCTCCTGCGACTTGGACATTGCAATTGACAACAATTGCGATTTTGATAATATTTCGATTCCTTGTTCAGCCCTAGTGTATTCTGGGGGATGGATGAGCAAATAAGCACCTATAAAGCAAGTGGATGGTTTTGTGAGATTATGTGAATATGTAACATACTCCTGTAAACTGAGAGATTTTATAAATTTATGATAACATTATAAAATCAGCAACAAAAAATTTGTAAAATTTGTAAAAAACAAAACAACTAACATATGTATATTAATGGACTTCAAATCTAATTTGCAAACAGGATCTAGCAACTACAGCAGATGTTATTATTTGTATGAACATTAGAGGGCAGCCACTCATTTGAAGAATAACATCTATTCTAATGATGCATTGAAATTAATAAAAGTGATCAGCCAGGTGAGAAAATAACTTTTGAGATTGTTTCATTTTTATAAAGCAGTTTGTGTCTCAGTTTTGAAAAGTGTTAATGTTAAACCATCTTCAGAATCATCGTGTTCTGTTTTTTCTGTTATTTCAGTTCATGTTCACGGTGCAGGTGTCCTCTGTTATGACCCTGCTCACTCCCATCCTTCTGGTAATCTGATGTCTACAGTAATTAGCTAAATAGAGCAGATGAAGCTAAGATGGACTACATCCCAAATGCACAAAGGTCTGTGAGTCGGGGTGTCCAAGTTAGGTTAGACAGACTGTAAGGTGAGTACATGACCACTATAAAAGAAAACTTATATTATATATTAGCTATATCTATGCAAGAATGAGTAAATAAATCACATTATTCACATTTTGCTCACAGAAAGTTCCAGTTTAAAATAAACATTTATAGTATAATCAATGTATATTATCAATAAAATAATATACATTAAATGACAACTTACAAACATATATTTTTGGAAGTCGCTTTGGATAAAAGCGTCTGCTAAATGCCTAAATGTAAATGTAAATGTAATCTTACTTGTGTTGTTTTACAGCCTGAATCTGCTGTGTAGCTTATCTTCAAACTGTGGGAATCTTACAGGCTCCTAAAAAAGGTGGCGCTGACATGAAAAATAATTTCAACAGAGCTAAAAATTTAATCAAAAATAAATTAATGAAAAAAGATGAATGAAGGTGGGTCAGTTACACAGATTTACCAAATGAGGTGTTATGATTAAACAAATCTAATAGTCTACAGCCACGCGAGCAGCTTTGTGAGGCAGTACTGAGTTAAATGCTAACATACTCACATATAACATGTTGTTAAACAGGTATAATGTTTTCTGGGTTCTCCATCTTAGTTTAGTCTGTTAGCATGTTAACATTTGCTAAGTAGCACTGTAGATATAATACAGTTGAAGCTGCTATGAATGTCAGTTTTGCAGGTATTTGATAAACCAAAGTATTGGACAAATGAAAGGTTTAACCTGATGATGGCAATTGATGAAAAGTCAGTGATCATTCAATTCATCCTGTGACTCTGTCTTCATTTTTGTGCCAATCCATCCTGTAACTGTTGAGATATTTGCGAGAAAAAGTGAACACTTTAACATGACTGGCTGTACCAAATGTAATGACAATTAATCTAATTGCCTAGATGTTGAGATACTTTCTTAAAAGGTAAAAATGCCAACCTGTTGGTGTAGCAAGAGGAAAAGGCAGTCAGTAGAATTCAACCATGAATATCATGTAGTCAATTCCATGACCATCCATCTAATGCGTCAATATTAAAGGAACTGGAAGATACATTTTCTCTGAAAGAAGAACAAACAGCTGCATTTAAATCTGTTTTTCATGACAAAGAACTGTTCTGCTGCTGTACTTCAGACAGGATTCACTCAGCACTACATCCCACGTTTCGTTCCAACTGACTGGTTGTAGAGCTATTCAATTGTGCAATGACTGTAGACGGATGTCAGACAGCAGTGTGTATTAAGTGAGTATAACAAACTGACTATCAAGACCCAGCCCCATTATAAACCAATCCATTGGAACTATTTCACGCCCCTACAGGGAAATTCTGGTAGGATTTGTAAATCTACAAAGAAGTGTCTTTTGTTTAATAACCAACCAAACACCTATTGTATAATCACCATCTCAAATACTTGTACAACTGTGATGTAAGTCAAGATTTAGTTGGCCTTGTGAAACTCACAGCTCAGCTGGGCAATCAGGGAGCTCAGACATTTGGCACCTGGCCTTTGGCTCCACACCCTTGGGTGACAGGAGCAAACAACATTCCTCAGGCCACACAAGTCAATCTGCAGTACCAAGTATAATACCAAGTTAATATGACCTTATCATACACTGTAGGACAACGCTTATTGTAATACGTTTATTTTGAAAATAAGGATTCTATAACACTATCATTGTAATTGTACATTTAAAAAATACCATAAAATATAATAATATTACTATGAGTTCCACTGGAAGTCATGGAAATGTAATATAATACAATAATTCATATGAGTATGAATATACTTTTTATAGTATTAACATGTATTATGTAAACTGACATTACAGGAAATCAGCAGGAATATACTACAGGTAGGCTACTGTTTCATCCATCAAGCTGTCCGCTTCTACCAGGCTTTAGCAACGTGCCTACCAGTGTGTGTGTGTGTGTGTGTGTACTATGCGCGCGTGTGCGTGCGTGTACCCACTGACAGAGCATGTGCAGACCAGCAGGCAGATTAGCGCGCTCTCTGGACTGCTTGGTGCGTGTCCTCAGCTCTCCGACTGTTGGATGGGATATTCCGGGGAACGTTTAAATTTAGACACCGAATCATTTGTGGGAAACTATTCGATTCAAACAGAGTCAGCAGTGGTCTGAGGGACAGGAGCTGAAGGGCTGGGGTTTGATTTGACTTTGGAGACTTTTTACGCGGGTGGATCATCAGCTGTGAGCACGGTCCTGTAGCTCAATAGTTTGTCTGGAAAAGAGTTTTGGGGACTTTGTTTAGAGTTGGACGTTTTTAACTCCAAGGAATGACCAGTTCCTCAAAGCTGAAAAATGGGCCTGGTGTCCTAATATTGTATGTACAACTCGTGATTTGCTGGACACATCTCAAATGGCCTTATAATAAATAACCCAGAACAAAAAAAACGGAACAGATAACTCTTTCAATTTTGAAGTCACCTAAAACGGAGATTACAGGAATCACTTGTTAGTGAGTCAAATGGCAGAGGAATATGAACAGAGCGGTGCGTCCGAATTCATTAAAGGTAAGTTACCCGTGAGTTTATTATATTGTATAACGAATAATGGCACAGTGTTGATGCCCACAGGAATAATACTACTTTATTGATTCGGGTTGTTTATCCCGTAAAACAACGGGACGTTAATTATTGTACTAACTAAGGTACTGTAAAACCCTTTTTTCTGGAGTCATAACGGTGATAAAGTTATGAGTCATAAAGCCACCGATTTTTGGAGTCAGCATGTCATTTTCAGAGAATAGCACTATGTGTCCATTTCATGTAAATCGTGAAAAACATCCATAAATCTCCTTAGAAATAGAAAAAAGACACCCTTTATAACTCCAGAACATGCCTGGTTTTTAAGTTTCCAGTGATACTTATACTTCTGTTCTTCCATGGGACCCTCACAAACTGGAACTGCAAATTTTTTATTCAGCATTAAATGGTGTCAATCTGCCAAAATCCACAGCTAAGTCACTGATTCCATGGCAATGATGATTGATTGATTTTGTCTGTTGGGCATTGACAACAATTTTTGGGTTGCCAGGTTGTAACTGTTGCTGGGTTTTTAGCCTCTTATGTGTCCTTGGGACTCAGTGACTCCATCACACAGGCCTCTTAGCCAAAACCTTGAGGGGGAAATACAAACGTTACTTTTTTAATCTGTTATCTGGCAGCAGACTGCATCTTCCAAGGTTTTTTCGTGATCACCCGGGATGGGAACATCTTAGCACAAACATTTAAATCCAGTATTTTCGCAAACTGTGCCCAGCTTTTTAGAAACAGAACTCTAAATGAAACAGCACAGCTGTCCAAGCGATCACTGCTCAGGGGATGTATTACACTTTCCTTTATATATATCTAAATGCTTGCTAATGTGCAACATACACAGATAATTCTTTCCTCCCCTAAATCTGTGTTTGTTAAAAGTTGTGTCTTTAAACTGTAATAGTTTAAACAGAAAATGTAGTACCTATATTGACGAGATCCCCGTTGCACTTTGTGGACGTAGGTACAGCTCGTATAGTGAAGAAGAGAACAGTGGGGCCATGTTTAGTTCTGTTTCTGCAAAGTTGGGCACAGTTTGGGGAAATACTGGATTTGAACGTTGGTTTTTGCCCCAGGCAAAGATGTTCTCATCCTGGGTAGACCGTAAACACCCGTGCAATCATGAACGTAGCCTACCTTGAAGGATTCAATCTGCTGCCGGACAACAGGTTAAAAAAGTAGTGTCTGTGTGACCACGTCACAGAGGCCCTGTTTACACCTGGCATTAACATGCGTCTTGGGTAATCCTATCACAGGTGGACAGTACAGGTGTGAATCCACCCGAGACTCATTGAGATCCAGTTGCTCAGACCACGTTGTGCATTTGGCCACATTCTTTTGTGTGTACGCAAATGTGTCCTGGGCCACAGGGAAGGACCGCCTACTCTACTGACCTCTGTGGAAGTATGTTCTTATTCTTCCACATGTACATTATTACATTTAGCAGACAAGTGAGGAGGTCGAACCTATGACCTGGTTGATAAGCACACAGCTGTACCTCTCAGCCACCACACCTAAATAGTAAAAGCCACAACACTGGCTTGAATTGCTGCATTGCTGCCTCCCACTGGTTAGAAACAACAAAGCATTTGGTCTTTGCAAACAGACATGATGTGCACGTTTACTTGCATACAAAAGGAAGTGAGATCTGACTGTGAGATGACGTACTCTGAGCTGTCCACTTTGGATCACCCAGGACACAGGTTACTGCCGTGTGTAAACAGGGCAAGTGTACAAAGGGGTGCAGGTCACATGTGGGGCTATTTGATTCCTTGCTTTTTAAAAGGCCATCATGTTTGCAGTGTTAAATGTTAGTTAGTTGTTAATAATGTATGTGGTTCAGATACTAAGAAACCCTTTTCCAAAAGTGGTCAGATGGTCGACGTCTTTCTGATGAACTAAAGAGAGTGAGTACCGACACCAGACAGAGAGATGTCTTTCACAACCTGGCAACCCAGAAGTTGTTTCTTTAATGGCTTCTAAATTATTAATGAGGCATTAGTAAATTATTTATTAATCATTTCTGAATCTATTTGTATACCTCATCCTTCATAAAGGGTACCTTATTAGAAAGTTCTTTTTTATAAACTCATGGTTTTGTAATTGATTATGTTCTAAAGTAATTCAGTAATAAAGGTTTCAGTAGTGCTAGGATTAAGTAGTATTTTAACAGGTTAAGTAGCAGGCACTGTGGTCCACTGTAAGTTAAGGAGCTTTGGTAACATGCTCTCATGGCACCTCAGTTAAAGAAGCTGAAATAAAAACGTTTCTGCATGTGTGACCTGTACCAGAGATCCATCAGGAGGTTCCAGTGGCCAAAATGACAAACAGCTGACTTTAATGTACCAGAAATTTGGAAATGTCTATGTTTAATCTTTGAGTACAATAGAAGCTTCACTGTCAGCACTAGTATCTCCTTCTCTCTACACTCCAGTACTTATTGAACAGCATGGTTTGTAACAATGGGGGTTGATGTTCTTCTCTGTGTCCCTGACATGAAAGCAAAACTGTCTGTGATCCACCTGAACTCACAACACCCATCAATAATGCAATGTTCTGTCTGCTTGTTCTCCTGTGTGTGTGTGTGTGTGTGTGTGTGTGTGTGCATGCGCTGTACACCACAGACAGGCTGTACTTTGCCACTCTACGTGTCAAACCAAAGAATACAGCCAACAGCCACTACTTTAGCACGGATGAGGAGTTTGTATACGAGAGGTAAGCTTCCACAATAAACAGCAGGATCAAATTAACAGTCAATTCATAGACTGTGTATAAAGATGGACAATGTGTCTCCACTTCCTCTTACTGTACAAAAATGAAGCCAAATTGACATATTGCGCTGGTGACGTCCGCGATGGAGCCGGGGTGTCCAAATCCCTCCCATACACCCGCCTGAACCGACTGCGAGCACACCATAAGTTGTCAATCACCCCTTTTTTATAGCATCAAATACTTTTGGGGTGTGGTCATGTCATCCATCTATATATACAGTCTATGGTCAAGTCGCCACACACTCCGCACAATGCAAGGCAGTGTGACAGAAACATATTTGTTGCATGTGTCAGGTACTCTTATCCATATCTTTTTAACACAGCAGAAGCAACAATATAATACATCAATACATTATTTATAGATGACTGATAGAGGAACAGTTTCAACAAGTCATCCAAGCACTCTGGAATATTCTGATACTGTCTATAAATATGTGGTAATTGAGATCATGTTGTGTGGTCTGTAGACACTGTCCTATGCAAATGTGTATAAGCTGTCATATAGGTGTGGGCTGCATTGTTAATACTGGCCTTTGGTGCCAGTGTATAGTTGTTGTAAACAGACTGGAATCAATGGCCATGTTGCCACTAGTTGAACATATTACCAGTGTAATTGCTCACTTAAAGGGGAACTCCACTTAGTTTCCAGGTGGTGGGGAGTATGATTGATGGTCTAAAGTATTTAGTGTCTCCAAAGGGAGCTGTGTGAAGTCATTGTAAATGTCCTCAAGTGATGTCACTTGAGTCAGTGTTGGTTGGGGCTGAAGACTAAAAATGAGAAAGAAGTGAGCTCACCAGACCTCTGTAACCTGCTCTCCATCTCTGCTGCAGGCTAGAGGCTCCAGGCTACATGCGCCGCCACTAGCACAACACACTCAAGTTTATGAATAAACTCAATTGCATTGAATCAGAATCAGGTTTATTGCCAACGTTTTCACAGACAAGGAATTTGCTTTGGTATATGGATGCATAAATAAGCATAAGCAATTGTGGGTATAATAATGGCACCAGGTTTTGGCAACGAAGAAGAATGCGTGGATTAGCAACAACAACCAGAATAGCCACACAACAAACATAATATACAGTTCCACAAATTAAAATGAGGTGTGTGGTGTTTCTTCTCTTAGTTGCATTGTATTTTCTTTTTTTCTTTTATCTGTTAGAGAGCACTCTTTGGATTGACACATTTAAGTGCAGTAAGCCGAGGAAGTAGCCTCGTCATGGATAATCCCACTTAGATCATCCTTTCCCCTTCCTTTCATTTCCTCTGCCCTTCTTTCCTTCCCTTACGATCTGGCCCATAAAACTGCATTTGTAATCCTCACATTTGTAAGAGGAAGACCTTTTCAGTTAGAATAAAAAATGTATCTGTGTGAGAAGTAAGCTATTCACTCGAAATGGAGAAATACAATCAGCCCCTGTAGTGCAGCAGTACATGGAAATCCATTTACTTATGTTGAAGCAGGATGATGAGAAAATACTCCATTGGTCATTCGTTAGTGAAGCCGATTCATTCCCATCCATGTTCAGCAGTGGTTATGATCCCACTGTAACATATAGGCCAAGATGAGATCAGTGGCTGTGCCCTGGAGATGGAAAGGGATTTAGGACAAACGCTGGATGACGCCATTCAGACTGGATGCTTAATCATTCCAGTCCCCCATTTGGACCAGTCTACCATGTTTGCATCTAACATCTAATGAACACTGTAGCTACTGTTTGACATGGCACTTAAGGCATTTGCACAAACAAAAATCACATTAAATAACAATGTACTTATATTTGAGATCAAACAAAAGCATAAGCTGTTTGTAAAAACTTACAAGACCAGCCTGACTATTATAATATTGCAATGCATGAAATAGTCTAGTAGGCTTTAGTGTTATTAGTTAAGTGTGCCCGTCAGATCAAATACAGAGATAAGCTTTTAAGTGAGACATGCCATTTTAGAGGGAGAACCATAGGTAGTGTATAGAATACATGAAAACACACGGTGTGTATTACATGGAAGCACAGCACAGTTCATAAAGGATGTGTATTTAGTGTCCGATTTAGTCAGGAAGCAGCTCATCAGTGCAATCACTCACTGCACACAGTGAGTGAAGGCGAGCTAAAAAAGCAGCTCAATGCTGAGATTCATCTCCACAAACTGACAAGAAATACAAATAATAAAAAGGTTGGCTTTTGCAAATACCTTGTTAGCAAGAAAAACTTGTATTAGATCTCAGTGGAGTCAGATTCAGAAAGCAAACATGTTTTGTTGAATGTGAGATTCAAGAGGTGTTGGCAGCACAAGAGAAGTAGAGTGTGCTCTGTGACATTACTATAGTGGGATGCCAGATATTTTTCAAATCAGTTTGCTCAATGCAGCTACAGAGCTGAGCAGTGGATGCCAGCAAAAATGGCAGAATCAATAATATTTTCAATGTGACTCTGCACAGAGATGATCCCTCTTATCATGATATGGCTGTCTATGGATACATTGTATACCCCACTGACTAGTGGTTAAAAAAGCATAATATGTAAAATGCATTGTCCAAGTTGCTACCCTGGGGGTCCATTGGTTAATTCTTATGTGCTAAAAACATGATGAAGAAACTTTTTGTGTCTTTTCAAACAACTTTCTCAAAGTGCTTCATAATATTAGATAGAGATGAAATTTCAGCAAGACAGACAATAGAATCAATATGTCATTGTAAATACACTGTTGTATAATTTCATAAAAAATCATGGCAGAACACAACATTTATGTAGTGTTGAGTAAAAAAACAAGAACAATCTCATTAAGAAGTTCGATGGGAGGGTGAAGCAGGGAGCAGTGACAGTCAGGGTTTATCCACCTCTGGACACACATCTGGTCCTATAGAAATATCTTTATAACGTTGTCTTTAAATGGAAATCTTCATCATGTTTCTGTGGGTCAAACCACTTGCTCCTGCTTTGTTGGTAAAGCTCCAGCTGGGATAGAGCTCTGGCTCTAGGAATTATAGTGATCCTAATGAGATGAGATCAAAACATGGATTATTTTCTGTAGGGGTCATCAAACAACAAAAATACTTGGAAAAATAAAGGAGAAATGCAGTTCTGCACACCATGCACAAAACCGGTCTGAATCAAAGAGCTCTTCCATGATACATGCTTTGCACTCACAGCGTACAAGACCAGCATCCACTGATACCTCCTTTTGCAACCAGGGCCCTGTTCTTCAAATGTGGCTAAACTAATTCCGGCTAACAGGCTAATGTTATCCTGTTCATTCTCATTCTGCTAACTGGCTTCTCTAAAAGCAGATTGAGGGTTGGTTTGTTCATCCTGGATAAGTCATGGTGAACCCTGAAATAAAGGCAAAATGAGTAGAGAGTTGAAATCATAATCAGCATTTATATGATTGGCTGAGTGCTGAAACACTACCAGCATGCATTGGGGCAACAAATCCATAGATATAAGTCACATTTGAAGTGTTCCTGCAGTTTTACGGGGGTCATCTTGTTCATTGTGCTCCATAATGGTTCCACACTTTGATCACTGCTGAACATTAGATATTACCACCAGTGAATGTAGACTAAAATTGATGTTGGTGCGTGATTATAAGTATTAGTGTTCAAATTACAAATAATGAATAATGTCTGATTAAATCTCACATGTTGTAGCTCCATTGGTCAGAATCCATCAGAATCCTTGAGTTGAGATTAGGTCTTTTTGCTCACAGTCATTTGGATTGGTTCTGTTTGAATGAACACACGTAAAATATGTTGTTTATTTTATCATGCGTGAATATAAGTAACTCAGTGTGTCAGTCAGTTATATACTGTAAAAGTGTGATCTCCCTATGCTATTCCCATCATACCTGGCAGCTGTCTACACATCTAGGTATGTAAGTAATCATGGTGGAGAAAACTAAATCCCTTTTAATATATTTAGTTAGTGTGCCTAAAAGCAGTCCAATATTTCCAGTCGAACACTTAGCCTCAAAAGCCCAACATGTAATTTAAACTCCTCTTCACGACATTAAACGCCCCAAACTTCCTGTTCTTGGAGTGATATTAAAAGGCAGAAAACAAAAGAAAATTTTTTGAAAGGGAAACGAGGAAAGGTTTGATTGGTATGTCGTATATTGTTTATTCAACTTTCATAGGTTATATAATGTTCTATATGAGAGTAGTAATAGCTGTATGTATTATGTAGAGTTTAATTTAAACAAACAGCTAGAATCTGGTAGACTTTTTTTATGGATCCTGGGAAATTTGAGATACGGTCTTAGAAAAGCAAATATTCCAATGTACAGGGCTTTTATATAGGAAATGAATCATATAGTGATATACAGCAGGGGTTCTCAGCCTTTTGTAACTTAAGCTCTGGAGCGAAGATGATTTTAGCACCTCATATGACAGGATTTCACCACATTCAACAAACTGATTTGTTCTCAGCATCACTGCCTGCCATTATGAATCCAACTTGAATGTATTTAGGCTCATATTTCCAAACCACTTGGTTTTTCCTTTCAAAAATCAATCCATTTAGTGTCACTGCATCTGAGGGAACGTTACCTAGCTGACAGTGGCAGTGGGGATATTCAAATTTAATTTGGTTTATAAAGTACATTTAGCTATAAAACAAATAACTGGCTTTGTAAATTACCTTAAAAAGTGGGAAGCACATATAGACACTGTTGTAATTCCTACCCGGTTCACCTGGTTGGATGTAAATATCCTCAAATTAAAGCTGAACGTCTGCAGTTTAAGCACATCT
>JAVQJD010085361.1:0-15697 GCA_036023655.1 Nannoperca australis | reverse complement strand
CCGCCTAAAATTTCACATTAAAAACCTTTATCTGCGTGGCTTTCTTGAGTCAGCCGCTGACTGACGGCTGACTAACCAAAGCCACTCACATGGTTGTGGTTTATGAAACATATTGAAGTGCTATTTGTTGAATGGATTCATGTTGAAATTAGGGCCTTCTGCACATCATGTAAACAGCAATTATCCCAGAGTTGAGGCAAAACTTGAAACAGCCAATAAGTGATATTCAGTATAAACTACAGAGGAACGCGTTCATGTTCCTCACGACTCAACGCTACACGTTTTACATGTTGTGTCCCCTGTTTGGAAGGTTATCACTGGACTGAATGGGCGTTATCAGGGATTATACCACTGCTGAAATGTTACAATCAACCCTCTAAATACAATGATACACAAGATTTACTGTACTACATATGAGGGTGTTGCTAACCTCAGCGTTTGACCCACTGTCCCACTGGAACCACATATGGACAGCCAAGTTGTACTTATTCAAATACATGCTTATTTCTACAAAATGTCTAATGCTAACCACTATGCGCATTCAAATTACTAAAAGCTAGAACTGTTTGAGTTGCAATAAAGTTCACAACTTACCATTGCAGTCGCAGGTGCTTGGAGACTGAGCTGCATGAGATAGTCTGTAGCCCATGAGGATCATGAACATCCAGCAAGCACTCATCTTGATCTTTTGCACCCCGAGCGTGAACTTGCCTCCAGCAGAATGTCCTTGAGGCTTTCCCTCATCACCTAGACTAAAACTTCAAGCTCCCTTCAACAGATGACATTAACCTGTATAATGTAATCTGATCTGGCAGTGTGATATCATCAGCCCTGGTTCCATGCACGCGTTCCTTCGACTGCAATGCATTATATCTTCATTGGGTCTGTGATTGAAACACTCCCACGGTGCTGCAGTGACTGAGCCTCACACGGCTTCTCTTGAGGGAAAACATCCTGTAACAGAAACGCCTCCTCTTCTGAAGTTTCCACTCGCTCCTAGAGTTTGTGACCTTTTGCCGCCTTAAGTATTAAGAATCTCAGACTATGGTTGTGTTCGTTTACACGGAGAGGTCAATGCAGGACAGATCTGTTCATATCAACTCATCTCAAGTGAAGTATTTTGCAAGCTGATGCACATTTGATGCAGTGTGTTATATTGGATTATTGTGACAAAAAATAAGAGAACATAACTACAAAAACATGCAGGGTAGACTTACACAAAACATCCACCATTTACTACCTAATTTTAACAATATTTAAAAGCCACTGGTTAGCTGTCAGTACTTTTATCTGAGTGAAAATATATTTTGCATGAAAGTAC
This sequence comes from Nannoperca australis, assembly GCA_036023655.1. Lineage (NCBI taxonomy): Eukaryota > Metazoa > Chordata > Actinopteri > Centrarchiformes > Percichthyidae > Nannoperca > Nannoperca australis. Next base: position 14,376 of record JAVQJD010085361.1, on the reverse strand, counting down.
AGACAGTGTTCATGTTAACAATGCTAAAAAGATGAATACAAAGATGTTAAAAAAGCTATAATGGAGTGCAAATAGAATAATGAAGAATAATGTTAAAGCCACAGCTGCAGGTGGAGGGGTTGACCAGAAGTGCAGTGACCCAGTGTGCCATGTGCAGAGGTTTACTGAACACAATGAGAAGCGCCACCAGCAGATGCTGAACAGGTTTGAACTGATATGTGTGTCATTACCTCACAAAAAGACTGGCAGAGAGAATGTGTGTAAGTGAAGGGAACAAGAAACCGTCTGGAGGGTCTGAGTCATTGAGCAAGGCACATGTGCAGACACTGGCACAGTTAACATACGTCAGTGGGGGGGGGAGTACCGTGTTTGTGCTGTGTAGCAATACCAGCTTTCAGAGAAGGTCATTCTGAAACTGATTCATTTGAAAACCCATGTCTGGATCCACAAAATGGGGTTGAGCTGAAAGTGCAATGTCTTTCTTGCTCCACTAGATGGCAACAAAGCATTTTATTTTGATCAGCATGTTTTTACTACAAACCAGGAATATAATATTCGCTACAATCTTATATTAATTGCAACAATATTTCGGTCCCTTCCCCTGTTTTATGCAGGTTTAGCAGCCTAGAGAAGGCATTAGAGACCATAAAAGGTTAGACAAGATTTACTTTGTGTGGCAACACATGGTGACAGATTCGTGGGATTGTAAAGTGGGGATTAAAGCATTTCTAAAATGTTGTCTGTAATTCTAACTCAGAAAATGGATGAGGGGGATTGACGGGTTAGTAATGCCATGTGTCCATATGGATAACACGCAATAATCTCCTAATCTGGAACAAGTCCCTTTTGTCTGGTGGCTTGCATCAGCAGGAACCCATGCAGAGCTCCAGTGTGGTTCAAATGTCTGCTTCACTCTTTTCTAACATCATTTACCCACATTTGTTTATCCTTTTATATTGTGAAGCAAATCAAAGTGAATATAAAAGGGACAATTATTACTATTATTATTATTATTAATATTATTATTATCTTATGCCACTGACTAGAGGGAAAAGCTACTGGATGCTGATGCTGCATTCACTGTTCCTCCAAGACTCCGATTTTCGTATTGGTTATCTGTAAAATAAAGTCAAAATAACGCAGGTGCTGTGGAGATCGCCCAGTGGACCCCGGATTAGCAGTGGGCGACTTTCCATCTGTTTTCTGTTAGAAAAGAAGGAGCGCACAATGACTTCTGTTTGAAGATGAAGAAGTGAAAATGTGCATACAGGCTAATTAGCGTTTGCACCAATTAATCAGCAAAAGCTGCGTTGCTTTATGTCAACTGTTTAACTCGGGCAACGCTGTAATTTGTCACTTTCTGCAGTCATATCTGCAGTTTAGCTAGGTCATCCCTCTTCTCTGCGAGCAACTCTGATATAAGATATTTCCGACAGGCCGTGAAGGCAGCGCCGGGTTCTGGGCTGGACAGGAAACGACGGAGACGCGCAGCGTGTCTCCTCGGCAGCTCCGGGAGAGAAGAATGGGAAAAGGGAATGGGACTGTATGTGTAGACGAGGCAATGCGTGCAAACATGAGGAGAGCGGGCACTTTCTAACTCGATCCATGTTTAAAACAGACCAGAACACACACCGGATCAGGGTTTCTGCTGGTTTCCCCTGAGGAGAGGGATCTGTGCTCCCACCGGAGAACACCGGACAGGACAGGAGACGAGACTCTTTGTGAATCCTATTTGACTGTAAGTGGATTTCTCTTTATTATTCCGGCTTGTTTTTATTCTCTGACGCCTTCTATTCTCGTTCATTAAAAACCCAATCGGATATTAAAAATGTCAAAGATAAATAAATGAGTTTATTATGCCACACTCTGGCAGCCCATCCTAGATTGTGTCCTCTGAAGAGACAGGAGAAGCTATACTGTATGTTTACACACTTAAACACAAGGGCCCCTAGATATTAACAGACACCACTGTGGATGTGCTGTTGGATGTTGGAGAGTGTGTGTGTGTGTTGTGTCTGGCTGTTGAATGGGGGCTTGTGTGGCCCCTATGCGGCCATCGAACAATCCCTTCCTCGGGGAGAAAGGGCGTGCAGCGTTCGGGCCGACCTGGAAAAGATCCGCAGTTGAACCCGAGCCCGGTGTTCTGTTGTGTTTGGTGGCCGTGCTGCTGAAGATGCGGCCGGCTGGAGGCGTTTTCAACCTAATCGTCCTCCCCTGCATCTATTGAACCGAAGGGAGGAGTAGTCTCCACCCTGTTCAGCGGGAGGAGGAGAGCGGCTTCTGGTAATCGCCGATGGTTTCGTCGCGTTGATGTTGGTCTCCTGCTGGTGGGGGTTTGACACATCATATTTGATGTATTTAAAACGTGCAGGATCCGCGGTGATGCGTGTTATTGTGGCCGTGTTGCGCTCATCATTAGCTGCCTCCTTCACTGCAGCGCATGACCACTGCTCCCGTTCCCTTTGTTAGATGACGCCTCCGGCTGCACATTGGAGACCATGTAGCCACTTTGACCAGTGGCTATACCCAAATTAATGCCAGCGTCCAGTCTGAATGGAATAAATAGCCCAAGTCTTAAACACGGAGCAGTGTTTGTTGCTTTATTTGTTCAGTCTTAATAAAACCTTATAGAAAAGTTACATCTCAACACACCCTGTGTTTCTACTGAGGCAGAACTAAAATGACTTGAACCATCCTCTCCGCTGAGGTCAAGCCATGTTCCCTCTCAAGTGTACATCAACACTGGAAAGAGAACGACCTATCACTGACAGTGGGGGTTCAAAGGTCATTCGTAGAGGGGCTGCACGCCATGCCACAGCCTGGCTGGCTACCATATGGGCCCAATAAACATTCCCTGTGTGTGTGTGTGTGTGTGTGTGTGTGTTGTTTACACTACCAAGGCCAGGCGAGGACAGCTTTTTAACTATATCTCTTCTGTTCAGGGGCGAGTACACAAAACAAACTGTATTTGCTCAGACAAAGGCCACTTGGCCCGGCCTTTATTCTCCACAGTGGCATTATAATAGACTGTCTGGGTCCTTAAGGCGCGCTTGATTTGCATCCACAAAGCACCAGAGTAGAAGCACATTATTCTGGCTTTGAGACAGTGCAGCAACAATGCAACCCATTCGCTCACAGTGCAGCTAATGGGTTGAAAACAACCACTGGCCTTCTGCCCCCCCCCCTCCTCGGGCAGATGCCTTTAAGCTTGTCATGTTTTTTTGCAAGAGGAAAATAGCCGGAGTTGTATAGTTTGGAGTCAGATTTCTGCTCAGAGACGCAGAAGAAGGCAGAAAATGAACGATGCCACAAGCACATCTGGAAAACCCAGTGATATTTTGTGTTTGTTCCTTTTGGGCATTTTTGTTGTGTCTGTTTCCTGTGCTGTGTCCCATTATGAAAATGTGTTTCTTAAGATCTTAATTATCAACTGGTTTTATAAAATGGAGAGTTTGAAAATATGTGCTCTGTTTCTGATGTTAGGGACGGCTGTTTCTGGGCTTGTTTTAGGCCTGCGGCTGAACTCTCTTGTAGCAATATCACATAATGTAAGTTCAGCTAGTACCTGTTTGATTCAGTATTATTATTCATATCAAATGTATATTTGCCAAGAGCAAGATTGTGTTGTGATGCATTGGTGCAACAGTGAACATGCGCCTCATGTAACAGGATCACACAGGACATTTCCTCAGTAGACTTTACAGTCCTGAAGTCTTTGCATTCAGACAGCTCGGTCATAAAAAGCTCAGTCATGGATTAAATTTCCAGCCACAGAGGTAAAACACATGTTAGAAGACAGCGTCATTTTACTGCCCCTGTTTTAAAAAGCACATGTAAGCTTTATTTCTCGAGGCCATTCGAAAGAGAACCGAGGGAGCGAGGGTATCTGCTCGAAAACTGCAGTACCAGAAACATGGTTTTCTCATTCATCCACTCTGTCTTGTTTTGCCAAAAGAAGAAAAGGGGGGGGGGGTCCTTCTGCTTTCCTCCCTCCATCCCTCTACTCCCTTTCATCCTCTTTTTTGTATGCTTGATTTCCATGGGATGTAGTTGATTAGATGAGAAAAACAGTTGTCAAAGAAATTTTGGGCTTGAGGAATGATCCCCAGAGACTGTTAGAGATTTGAAAGCTTGTGTGTGTGTGTGTGTGTATCTCCTGCGTGCTGGTCTGTCAGCGCTTTGCTGGCTCTGTTAGAGCGAGTTGCAAGGGCCATGTATGACCTCCGCCCATCCATCCACCCATGTCCCTGGGCATAAGACTCTTCTGCACAAAAGCTCCAGAGACGATACGGGGGGGGGATGGTGATGGTGCTTGGTGTAAGTTTACCCAGGTTGTGTTACAGCCGGGAGGTGTAGGTGGGTAACGGAGGGCAGGGGGTGGATGGCACTTCAAACGCAGCCTTCAACACACCCTGATGGAGAGCCGGAGGGGAGAGTGTAACCTGAGACCTCCAGTGATAGGAGGTAACCTTGGCTTGGATTTGGGGAGCGGAGAATACACTTAAAAATAAAAACACCAGCTGCATCATGGCCCAGCCCCTTGATGCCAAACAAGATGCCATGTTGTGTGTGTGTGTGTGTGTGTGTGTGTGTGTGTGGGTGAAAAGGAGAGAGAGAAGTGTCATTTCACTTGGGTGTGTCCCCCCTTTTGTCACAGGCACGTGGTTCCAGCCTGTATGGGGCCTTGTTCTGGTAACATTTAGCTGACCTTTGGTGGCAGCTGCCCCTGCCATTTGGAAACAAAGACAAACGGCTAACAGCCCGTCTGCAGCCTGCACTGCCTCTACTGTTCCTGTTGGCCTTTACATACACGCGGAGCAACTCCTATCAGTGACTTCTATTGCAGGAAATCAGTTGTTTGAGGTCCACATGCAGCCTTTTCTTTTGTGATGATTGATTTCTGTAGTTCGACGAGGAGAATAGTAAGGATGCGGTTGTGCAGCCTGAGAACAACATGCACTTTTACTCTGATGCCCCAGTTTCTCTATAGCAGCAGGGAATGTGGAAGGAGTAGAGATGTGAAGGTGGGGTATGGACACAGCTTCTATCCTCTGGCTGCACTGCTGATTGGAGTAGGCAGATGGAGGGCACCCTCAATACTGGATCTGGATCCTCGTTCAGCAGGTGCACTCAAGCTCACAGGCGCATATACGCTGCTACACGAAGACGAATGGAGATACAAACGGCAAAGATTGACCTACAATTTGATGTCCTTGTTAGTTTTCATATCCGTGCCGTGGGTGGTTCACGTGTTCTCCCGAAGCAATGTGAGGCATCACAAGTGTATACATTTCTAGTACGGATCAGCCCTTGTGGGATTCTGTGTTTTCCACAAGTTATTTTATGAGGAGGTGTTGTAACTTTGACCCAAACCGCCTCGTCTATCTTCCTACATTTCCCAGATTACCTTTCATCAACCATCGGGAGAACGGGCCTGCACTTGTTGCATCTAGCTGTGGGTGATGGTTTGCAGGGGGAGAGATCAAGTGCTTCTTGTGGCTGCATTGCATTCTGGTCTTCGGAGGCTGCTGCAGTAGGAGAAACGGATACCTCTGCTTCTTTCAAGAAGGATTTCTCCCTGTATGATTATTAAGCTTTTGGGGACAGACGTTACAACTGAACAGGATCTGTATTTGTTTTTAAGGCAATATTTGATCTATAATCAGAATCCATTAAAACTACACAGCCACCTCAGTCTGTCAGGGTTTATCTCCACACCACGTCTTCCATGACCTATTTTCCTGTGTTTTATCCGAGCTGCTATGATACGTGTCCAGCCTGCCCTGTTGTATTGTTCATTCATTAATTGTCCCTTTTGTTTGCTACCTCTCTCTCCACTGTACATTTAGTTTAAGCAGCTTAGGCAGCTATTAATCAGTGTGACTTTGACAATGGCAGGTGGCTGATTCTCACCCCCCCTCCTCTACTGTATTACAGATGGTCTGTTCCATTCACTGCTGTGGGGGGCCAGTCTTTGTTAACTCAACAGTGCACATGACAGGAAATGGGGGAGCCTGTAAAAATGGAGCCTTTTGTGAAACATTGTCTTCAATGTGATTCTCTGTCACACAGTTGATCGTGCAGCCAGCACCTGTGACTGCCGCAGAGCCTTCAGGCTCTTAATGAGGGGTTTTATTTGTGCACCTACCGTTAAGTTAAGTTACACACAATTGGGTGATCACCCTGAAACTGATCTTAACATCCAAGTTTGGAAAAGGGAATCTCATCCCAGTGGGAATTCTCAGTTTGAATTCCAGCAACCGCTTCAGGTATCGGCGAGTAGAACGCAGGGGGCGGAGAGGAGGTGAATTATGGTGTCATGTTTCTTTCTCTACTCCACCTGCCTGTGTAATCCACTGCAAAGTCCAGTTAAAGCTCCACCGCAGCAGCATCGGGATGGCTTGACAGATGAGTCTGTGTGGACTGGGCGGTAATGGGTCTTTGACACGAAGATAACCCAAAATGCTTAAGGCAAGCAGGAGTGCCTCAGAGAGAGTCGTATTAAAAGCAGACAGTGCTAACTCAGAGGATACACGTGTGCTGTCTGGCTGCTGTATAGGAAAAATGCATTATTGACTGTGTGATGTATGAGCTGTCTGGTGTAAGACGTACATATGGAAGTGGATTTATTTCCTACTCTCTGTATTGCTTTCACATGTGCTATTTTGCATCCCTGATTGGCTCTAATGAAATGGCCAGTTCTTTGCAGCAGATCCTGCCACACACTGTAGCCTGGGATAAACATCAGCTCCTGTGTCTGATCCCAGTTCAGCGAGTTCTCCTGAAACCATAACAGCAGTTTGCATGTCTGCAGGGTTGGTGGCGTTTGTTTGCCTTTTTGCCGACTCTGGTTACACTTACAGTCCATCATACAAAGGGCTTTGAGTGAGAGAGAGACACACGGATGCAAACAAAGTGAACGGCCCTATTTCCCCTCACCCCACTGTGAAATGCCTGCCTTTTGGCCCAAAAATGTTTCAGTGACATCTGTTTAGATTTGTTTGTACAGTTGCTTTCCAATTTCCATTGACTTCTCTATTGCATTCCAGTCAAATCCACGGAGGATTCCGGTTTATACACCAACAATAGCGCCATTATAAGACTATCAGAGACAAGTCAGGGATGCAGTGATTACAGTGCTCTTCCCTGGTGTCTCTTTTAGGAGGTTAGCATCGCATTGTGTTGAGGGTGTCATGTTTGTGTGTGTGGTTACAAAAGCAGTAGCTATGCCTGAACCATTGCAACAAACAAGTATCTTGTCACGCATAGAAAATACATTCCAGACCCGAGCGTGCACTGGATTTAAGTTGTCATCCTCTTGAACTGTACCAATTGTAGGGATTCAGCTACACTACACGCACACACACACACACACACATTCTGAAGGCGAAAACAGGCTCTCGCTTACATTATTTAAATGTTGCAGCTGTTTCAAGTGTTTCTGTGTTTAGTTCAAGCCACACACTAGCAGTACACCAAAAACTAGGCTTGTTTTGCCATTAAATATGCACTGTAACCTACTTTTCCACCCACTACACTCTCACCCATAATCATGAAAGTTAGCCCAGCTCGTGTCTGTTAGAAAGTTGCTACACTATCCAGGCGATACGCAAGCATGCAGTGAAACCTCAAGGAAGGGAAACGAGAGGGGGGTTGGGAAGCAGACGGCCCTGGTCACAGTGCCCGTTCAGAACATCCCAAGCCAAAAACCACAAGGGTCACCACCACATCGCCGTGTCGCGGGCGACTCCACAACCGGGGTGGCAGCCTAAAAGACTAATGAAAGTGGAAGAACACCTGTGAGGACGAGGGTGAACAAACATGAAATGGGGAGGGGGGAGACGCATCAGATGGAGGGAGAGGGCAGGAGAGAGAGGTTTACGAGAACCAATAAAAGCTCCAGTGCAGCTGATGTCATGAGAAATATGACAGCTTGGAAACGCTGAGGTCATTCCTGGTTTTCCTTGCCCCCTCTGCCAAAGTCTGGAAGTCACACTTTTTCACAACACTTGGCTTCAGTCCTGCTCTGCATTTACTTACAGACCATGTGTTCTTCCTGCATCAGGGTTCATGTAGGACACTGAAGGAATCGAGGCTTTTAGTCAGTAACTGCAGTGACCTAGAACACAAGAGAAAATACAAGGGAAAAGTGGATTGACACATTTTTGCGCGAGAATCCCTTGACAGTCCCTCAAACCTGTAGGCTTAATCCCACAAAATAGTGTGTGTGTGTGTGTGTGTCCGTACGTGCGCGCTTGTGAGGCTTCCTCTTGCCAAATCTCATTGACTAATACCCGGGCCGCTCTGCGAGTGAGCCTGAGTCTCTGGGTTAAGTTAGTGGCTGAGTAGCTTGCTAATCTCTCTCTGCTCCGCTGATCTTCACTCTCTAGTGAATTCTGATTATTTCGGCCCACGTGCCACACAGACAACTCCACTCGGTGACAGCATCGGGATCTGCCGGCTGAGTTTGGCACCATGACCGGCTTTGAGGCCAGCGTCACTGGCGTATTTGTCAGCTTGACCCCTCGCTGCTTTTGGTGATTCCCCAGTCTGGAAATTATCGGAATGAAACGGTGCAAGTGAGAAGTGTGATTTCTGTCTTTGAGCTCATCAGCTGTGAGCAAGCTGTGCTAATGATGAGGTTTGAGAGTCGAACACCGTCATTTCTTTTGCAGTTAAGTGAAACCAGTGTTCCAAGGCTCTGACACAAAGGACTGCTTGGATCCAACACGAGAGGAACAGGTCCAAATGTAGACTAACACCAGAGGTATTAGATCATGTAACTCTGTATGTGTGTGTGTTATATTACCCATAAACCCCACTAGCCAGCCAGTGGGACCTCCATCAGCTCCCACCGGCCATCGTGGGAACATTCCTGACACAGCATTATTCCATAATTCCCACCATGTGTGGTTTTTCCAGAGTCGAGCGCTCGTTGCACGGACCGTGGAGAATCCCACTGAGGAGAGGAGATCAGCTCCTTGTAATCGCAACCAGACTTCACGGTGTGTGAGTGGGAATAGCAAAGTCCGTGAATGACAGTGGAAGGTCACTTCACCACCGTCACCTTGTATCCGAGGTACAGAGATGCGCTTGTCATGTGACCAGGAGGCACTTTGGCGTGTGTAGACGTTGAGTACACGCAATTAAATCAAGTGCCGACGCGGCTTGTGTTAATATTAGTCATGGATGAATCACTTAAACTGAAATATTCAGTATTCACCAGGAGCGCACCCCCAAAGACATCCATGTCAGTGTATGAAATTCAAAAGGTGACGTGGATTTGAAGTAATTATACAGGACTTGTTGATTACCATGTCTTTTGTAGATTGAAGTTCAACGTCGATTGACCTAAAAGCGAGGGCCTTTCAGATGTCCACTGTGCCATGACGGAAGCAGTTGCTTTTATGAGTTGCACTTGCCTTTCTCTGATCAATACTAATGCAGCTTCCCAGTAAGGATCGGGTCTGTAGCGAACCATCAATCAGCTGACTAATGGTTTACCTAAATGCCCTTACGAGAACGCTCAGGGTCACTGCTAAGGCCTCATCTTGTTCTGTGACCAGATTAAGATGCTGTTGGGTGTTTCTGATCAATAAATCTCCCCCTGGTCCAGCCATTGTTCTACAAAACATTAGTGAGTTAGGGAGTGTATCTATTTTCTGTTGTGAATTAGAAGTCACTACCAGATTATAGCGCTGAATGTTTTTTTTTTCTCCCCATTTTCCACAAAACACAATGTGGTAATATGTCTAACTTGCAGATGCTATCTTGGAAGAATGAGTGGAATTCAGCTTTAATCATTCATCTCTAGTCTCTAGTTGTTTCTGCTTTTTTGTGCACGTATGGTTAAAAGCAGACTTCCCTATGTGTTTATAAGATGGCTGTTACTATAATCTTAAAGTGTGAGTAGGGTTAACTGATGTAGCCCACTGCACAGGGATCTTTTATGGCGGAGGACGACCATGTGTCCTTTTAAAGTGCCTTTGTGCCAAACCCTAAAGAAGTGTTAATTATATTGTTGTAGAATGACTGAGAAGATGTTTAATGTGGATTGGCCACATATGGCTGATGACCTAATCCATTTATTATGGTCTGTATTAGCACTAATAGTGACCCAGTGTGTCAGATTTAGCATCACTATGTGTAAGCTTGAAAATCAGAACGATACATACAGTTTCCACTAATTCAACAATAGTTGAGATGTTTCTGGTGTGATGATAGCATTCATTTAAAAGAAAGCTTTTTCTGATGGCAGTAAAATTATATTTAACAAAAAGCAAACGCATGATTACAGTATGATCGTTCATAAATTGGAATCCATGTGAATGAATAACAACTGAACTCAGCATGAGGGCTGTATGCTCTCTGAATGGGGCTGACACCCAGTGCCTAAGGGGCATAATGTGCACTGATCTGCCCAGTTAATGTGGTGTGTCAGTCTGACCAACAAAGACGCTGCTTAGAAGCTTGTGCCCTTCTTTAAAGTCCATTTAGGTCAAATCTGTTATGTGGTCATGGAAAACCCATATTACAGTATGTGTCTTTTTGCAGATGACTAGCAAACTAAGTTCTCATCACAGGAAGAATTTCTCACAGTATGATTAGAAGTCACATATTGCATACAGTAGCAACATTGAGTGTAGTCATGTATCGTTCTTCCCCTTCAACAATCCTGCCTTTCTTTTCCTCCTGTGACATCATTATCACCTCTGCTTGCTCATTGCCCTGCCCTCCTTCCCACTTCCTGCCCCAACAGGAAATGAGCTGCGCCAAAGGATTGCTGTTAAAGGGGGAAGTGTGGGAGGACAAGGACACACCTGTGTCCATTACATAGGACCCTGTGTTTCCTCTTGGTCTGTTGTTGAAGTGGGGCACTAATCTAGGCCATATAAAAGGTCTGAAACTAAATGTTGCAACAGCACCTTTTTAGACGGCTCAGCATTCAGTCGTAAAAGATACTGTTTCCAGAGCACGTTGCTTCAGGTATCTCAATGCAAAGGCTCCAGAATTGCAGATCTGCTGTGTATCTACCTGAACATTTATACTTCTCATACCCAGGAAGGTTGTGTGCCAGAACTGTGCTCTATAAGCTAGTACTGGTTAACCCTTCTCTGTTATGGTGGTGACACTAACATTTGGACTGTGCATACTTTTGCCAGTTTTCTTACAGAATTGAGAGTGAAAACTGAAGTTGTCGTGTCGGGAATAGTTTCTTTTAAAATGAAATGTATGTTTAAAGGTCGCTTGTGTTTGTCTGTACGTGTGCTGCAGGCCGGCCTTTGTTTTTAGCATTGGAGCAGCTGCCTGCCGGCCGCGGTTCTGTTGTGAGTGGAGCAACTGTGCTCCCTGCAGCTGCACAGATCCATGTGTCACTGCCACACCTGTTCAATGGCCTAGTGTTGACTGAGCGATATCACACGTTAACCGTGTGCAAATTACACCGGGGATTGATGGGGAGCGCGGGGTGACCTGTTATCTGAGCAGGCAGTTGTGTGGTTTTGACACACATCTATTGATGACACACAAAGTCGTACGCTTCCTGTCACTCCCTGTTACAAGAAGTCTGTTTGCTGTGAAAACACACACTCGTGAGCGCACGCAGACTTTTTGCCAAGAGAAGGGCCACATGCTGTGGACGAACAACAGTTGGTGTGTAGAAAAAGGAAGGAACAGCTGAGGCCAGCGGGAATATCGCCCTCGTAGTTAGACACAACATCAGCTGCCTACCTCTCCTACACACACACAGTAAATACACACTGTGCCCAAATCATAGCATTGATATTTCCCGTCCAGCTCAGCATGTTGTAACCTACACCCATCCGGTTGTGTGGCATGCCCTAATTATATTTTATTAGCAGACTGTGATTCAGCAGCTAGATTGTTTTAGATAAAATAAGGTTAGGCTGGTATGAGTCAGCACTGTTGTGGATGACTCCTTGAATTGTTTAATGCTGGTCAGCATTGTCGACGCTGGTGAGTCACAGTCACTGCAAGTGACACTTTTGACAAGGTTTGAGTTTCTACTCACTCATGTTCTGAAATTATCAACCTGTCGTGGTTTCGGTGCTTATTGACTCGACTGCGTGTGTCTGTGTGTGTCTAAAAGGCTTTGTAGTCAAATGAAGCTGGCCTCTGCAGCTCAAATGTCACATTCTTAATCTTGCAGTAATGATGAAGAGAGTTTATAATGAAGGGAGAACTGCGCCTGATTGCTTTCAGAGCTTGGCGATGAGGGTCTTTCTGGCAGTGCGTGTCGTTTTTGTCATTTTAAGTCTCTTGCTCAAGCACACTCCACAGTTAATCCTCTGCATTCTTGTGACAGTGAAAGTCTGCTCTCCTCCAGCTGCCGGCTGCCAAGTCTCTGGATACTCCTGCAGTGCAGTGAGAACGAGCGCATGTGATCCATACGTGTAGTATTTCACTGATTAATGGCCTCGGATGATGTGACCAAAAATGGGGATTGTGTTTTGCTGCTAGTCACAAAAATAGACACTTGATGAGTGTTTTTCTTTTCATCCTTTCTTTTTTATTTCCAGGGAATAAACGCCCAGTCACAGAGAGGAGTGACGGTTTCATCTGACCTTTAACCTCAATAGGAATACGGGAAAGCCACTTCAGAGGTAAGAGTTCCTGTAAACTGGAGTGAGTAAATGGAGCAATTGCTACTTTCTGTGGGTAACAAAGTCTGAGCAGAGGAAGGAAAAACCGTGTTGACGTTGCTGCCAGTAAGCGTTTGCAAAACTCACAATTCCTTTCCCAAATGCCACAGAGATTATTATTTTGACACACGTTGCTGCTGCCAGAGAAGTTCTATTTAAGGTGGTCTGAAAGGCCGGGTTTTATTGCAACGCCTGACATGCATGTCTGAGGCATCATGTGCTCCGACCAGCTATCATCTGTCGTGCTGCTGCTGTACATTTTTCCGAAAGTGGAATCCCCAGTTGACAGTGTGGATCCATGAGTGTGTTGTGTGTTGTAAAAAGAGGTCATGCCAGAGCTGGTGCCCCCCCCCCACAAAGACCTCCATCAGAAGGCCTTGTAAATCAAAGCCAAATGAAAGAGCAGTCAAGCCCCGGAGGATCTTGTCAGGGGAGAGTCTTCCTCGCCGAAGGAGATAATTCCTGACTAAAGTGGAACCATGTGAGGGCGAACCGTGGCTGGAGTCTGTAGCACCTTATAATTCTCTCACTGTCACATAGCTGCACTGGATTTGCAACCCAGAGTCTCAGAGTTGTTATTATACATGGCAGGCTTTTCAATTAATTACATAATGCACTCATTTTCAGATCGATTACTCGCACGACAGAAAAATCTATTTTTAGAGTGCGGCTTTGCCTGCGTCACGCTGGATTTATAGAAAATGCACACATAACCACACACATCAGGGCCTAGACCCTCTGTTCCCCTTCAACGTTTAGCCTTTGTCAATAAACACGGTCGGCTTTATATTTAATACCAATAATTTTATTCTCAACTCACAAATGACACAAAAAACGAAAGAAAAATAGCAGCTTTATAAACAGAAGCAAAACTCAAACAGCTCAAGAAATAAAACAGCTGCTGTTTTACGTGATATGTGGGTTTTATTGTATAGGAAAACTAGCTAATTCAGATGTTCTAGTAGAACTGAGCAACCAACCAGAACCCCAGATGGTTGGCTTGGCTTGTGTATACTGTAAATTGAGTATCCAAGGAATTAATAGATTAATCTATTACTTGTATCCTTTCCTACTTCATAGTTAGACATGACTTTTCCATTTGTGCTGAGGAATGAATATAGAGTTCTTTTTCATGGTCTCAAAGTTAGAGAGGTTGGCTTGTCAGTTGGGAAATTAGTGTCTGGACAAAGTATTTAGAAATGAAAAATGTCTAGAAAATACTAATGGAGGGGAAAATGTGAATGGACAAAGTCCAGACGCACACTGCATTATTTTCATCTTGGGAAAACAAACCCGTGATCCCAGAAGTGAGGATGTGGAAGGAAGCCGGGTTTTAAACTGGGACCCCAGCGGTGTTGGAGCCCGAGGCTGAGAGGAGGAAGCCGGCTCCCCCGGACTTTAACTGTTCCAGGAAGCTGGGATGCTTATGTGTCAGAGAGCTTTATAAAGGTTTATAGGTGTGTTGGCGAGTGACTCTGTGTGTGTGTGTGTCAGTGTCATGTGTTTTATGTGGAGACCTATGTGATTATTCAGTGATGTGGTTGTCATGGCAGCTGTTCCATTCATACATTGGACATTCTTAAAACAGACTTGAACAGAAAGTGTGTGTGTGTGTGTGTGTGTGTGTGTGTGTGTGTGTGTGTGTGTGTGTGTGTGTGTGTGTGTGTGTGTGTGTGTGTGTGTGTGTGTGTGTGTGTGTGTGTGTGTGTGTGGG
>JAVQJD010085357.1:0-55999 GCA_036023655.1 Nannoperca australis | reverse complement strand
GCCTTTCCTAATCAAGTCCAATCAGTTTAATTAAACACAGCTGGACTCCAATGAAGGAGTAGAACCATCTCAAGGAGGATCAGAAGAAATGGACAGCATGTGAGTTCAATATGAGTGTCACAGCAAAAGGTCTGAATACTTATGACCATGTGATATTTCAGTATTTTTATTTATTTTTTAATAAGTTTGCAAACATTTCTACATTTCTGTTTTTTGCTGTCAAGATGGGGTGCTGAGTGACATTCATGAGAAATAAAATTAACTTTTTCGATTTTAGCAAATGGCTGCAATAAAAAGAGTGAAAAATGTAAAGGGGTCTGAATACTTTCCGTACCCACTGTATATATGTGTGTGTGTGTTTATATACACACATGAGCCATGCACTATTTTTCATTCTCATTGAAAAAAAAAGAGAAATGTTATTAAAAACGTTTTCAGGAGGAGACCTGCTCCAATTATATGCTGAAAATGTCGGGGTGCACAACGAAGAACTAAATAACTGTTAACAAATAGAAAAATTATTAAAAACAGGCTGAAGCTCTATGTTTTCAGTAAACCACTTTCACTTGTGTTTGCTGCTCAGACAAACTCAAAAGACACACACTCTAATACTAAAAGTATGCAACGTGGATACTTTCCTTAACTCACCGGGATTCAACTCTTAACTGACTTTGTGAGCTCTTCTGACACCTGTTAGCTATTCCAAAAGATTCACAGTTTATACAGCGATATTAGTTATATCTGCGGAACCGCAGAGTCACAATGTATTGTTGCACTGCAGAATTACAACTGGCAGGTTCAACTTTTAACATTTAAACATGAAAATACATTTTACAATAAAGATAAATAATAAATAATTAGCTTAATTTTGAGACCCCCTCAAAATGTGATTTTTCCAACTTCGAGGGGTCCTAGTTGTTAATTGGGGGGTCCGAGACCCCCTGTATTTTGCACACTGATAAGGGCACTGTTGAAATAAAACATCTCCCGTATTTACACAAACAAAAATCACCTCCAGACATGCTATAAGACACATAAAAATACTCTGCTTTGAAAAATAGTTCAAAGTTTTTCCACAAAAAAGTTAAATTACAATTTTTACAGTTACATCTACTCCTTCTTCCTCGTTAGAAAATCTATGAAGATCCAAATATGTGTCTTGTTTCAAAAGTTTGCTAATTGCAGAAAACAATATTTCACCTACTTCACTAAAGTCTCAGTGTATGTGCACTGGAGGTTTCAATATGTCATATCACAAGTTGAATGGTGGGCTATGATTGGCTACAAACTATTTAAGATGTCACAAAATCCTGCTTGTACATGCATGTGTTAAACTGGCATTTAAGGTGAGCACAGAGGAGCTTTCCCCCTGTAGCAGATGGAAACAGCCTTCTAGCATCAAACTCTGCACATGCATCATTCTGCACAGTGAAGGTCAAACAGCCAAGAGAAATAATAATAAACAGACCACATTTTTAGAGGTACCCTGTGTTGTTTTTGACTGCTAGCAGTGCTATGGGGAAATGTTTTTACCACATGCACGCACGTGAATAACACGACACATTCCTGCTTCCAATTTGAAGCTATTGCCCTGCTCAATAGTTGGTGGTGGTAATGCATTAAAGAAACGTTAATGTGCCTGTAAAAGCAATGAAGAAGACTGCAAGCACAATTCTTTTGGTGGGTAACAGTGAATGTCAAATTAACTTTATTTATGAGAAAATTTCTCAGTCAATAATCAAAACAGGCATTTCTGGGTTAAATCGAGGAAATATCTACAACCCATCCCACATTCAAATAAATTATGAAAGTAAAATGTTGGGGATAAGCCTGCTTCTTGATTCTATAGTATAAGATTTTAACATTTTTAAAAAGATGATTATTTTTTGCATAATTGGAATTGGAAAAGATCACAGAGCCAAAATCTCTTAAAAGGGCTGTCAATTAATTAATATCTTTAACCACTGCCCACTTACATACAATACTTACAATACAAGAAGCAAAAATCAAATCAATGCATATATGGCAAGCTTCCAACTATCATTCCAAGATTTTCCAAGGGTACACTTCATACATAATCGTTCTGGAAATGGCAGCCTGGAGACTTCAGTACACCATAAGCAATTCTCTGAATATGCAAAGATGGGCCACGCAAGGCAGACTGCGCTCCAGCCACCCACATCTGCTACTGTCTCCCAGGTCTTATGAAAATTTCCAAACCAAATGTCGGCATGCCGCCCCATCACTGGACAGCTAATTTGATAATAAAATATATATTACTCTCGACAGAGCCTATTGAAAATGTAATAAACCTTGAAGAGTATAGATGGCCTCCCCAACAAGACACTTCTGGCTACGTCTGGACTTTGAGTTGTGCTATTGGAGGCACCACACTAACTGTTGCCACAATATGCAACAGGGAGGTAACATTGATGCTATAAAGGAGTTAAAACAACAGTATGTAACAAAAACATGTGAAGACTGTCAGCTCACTAAGAAAAGTGTAAATGGACGGCAGAGAGGGAAGATAAAGATACAGCTTGACAAGGAATAACATGGAACAAGTGTGGAAGAAAAAGGTGGAGAGGTAATAAAAAAGAAACAGAGGTGGACAGTAACATAATTTTCTGTCCTCAGATTCCCAATAATAGCCACCCTAAGCAAGTTATATTCCCTCTGCTCTACGCACTAAAGGTCAATCACATAAATCTATATCTGAGATGACTATTGCTTGGCTTGGCTGTTTTAACCCTATTTTTCCCAGCAGGCTTAGATATCTGACCTGCATTGATTAGCCCTGGGTGAAAGGCTGAGCCTCAGACTGAAACAGCACCAGACAATTGATTGGGCTGTCTTTGTATACTTTGTTAGCTACAGTAGTTGTGAAAGTAATACCACAGCTATGGGAGAAGTACCACAATAATATTTGATATGGGGAAGTTGGTGAGCTCTCCAGAGGAAAAGATCAACTGTCCCTTAATGCAGTTTTTTGTTGTCCTCAATAATATACCATACTTTGAAAAACAGTCTCAAGTGAATTATGTGAAATTCAGTTTGAAGCTGAAAAAGAGCAAATAAAGTTACCTTACAGCCTGATAATGTCAATACAAACATGGACGGCAGGGGCTGCTTGTGTTGGAGGATAAGGGAGGAGTGAATCGATGCGGCCTAGTTCTGAATAAAAAACAGCCTTTTCAGGGTCAAGGATAGAAACTTATTTTTCAATTATACACCACTCTTAATGGGCTGGCTGTACAAACAGAACCTGAGGCACAGTGGGGGTTGGAGGTGATTTGGCTGTCTCTTTAATTGTATGTGTGGCAGAGAGAGAGAGAGAGAGAGAGAGAGAGAGAGAGAGAGAGAGAGAGAGAATCAAAGAGCTTCCCAGAGATACAAAAAGATTTTCCATCCTGTTCCCTCAGCTCACTGAAGCATCCAGTATAAATAAACACAAGTGTAAAGAACCTGGTCTGCAATTAAAGACCCCCTACAGATGGACAGACACACAGGCAGGGCAGCATAAGAACAGAGTGACACAGCAAGCTCAGCCTTAATGGGGAGTGATAGAGAAAAGGGCAGTCAAGCATGGAAAAAGACAGTAAAGCCCAAATGACATGATACAGGTTACATTTAGGCCTGTGCCTCTTTCAGTTTCTAGAAGACACATGAAAGCTATTTTCTGGGATGAGGTTCTGTGAATCTGTTTCTTTGAGGAGGAAGGGCCACATGCTTCATCACCTGCTATGTAGTTACTCTAATTGTGTCCATGAAAAGCTAAAGACCCACAGTTTTAATTTTTTATTTGAATTCCAAAGTGAGAAGAACACAATTCTTAAGAGTTAGATAATCATTATTACAAAAATATTCACATCAGCAAATGCATGCTATGCTTATTCATATAAATCATTAACCTAATCCCCATTAAATCCTCAACAGTCTAAATACCTGATGAAGAAAATACAAAACAAAAGGAGATTATAAATGCAATTGGGCTTTTAAAAAGTGCAAAATCAAGAGAGATTAAGCAGACCTTAAGCCGTGGAAGGCAAATAATACTTAACATTAACATATTTAAACAAAAGAATTAAAGATCTTTTGTAGATGTAGGTTGACTATTCTATAAATTAAGTTGAAAATACATTGCATGCAATTCATGCAATGAATCTGCTAATACTATTGTTTTATGATGAGAATTGGACTGAGAATGAGAATAAACTGCAGGAAAGAAGGTGGACCTCGGTGGGGATTTTGTGGTTCACATTCTGGATAATCAGTTAGTACAGAGGCACAATCTAAACAGAAAAGCTTGGCGAATTTGGGATAATTACTAGTAAGCAAAATAATAGATGATGAGTTACCAGGTGCGGACATGGCATTCAGTGTAAGAACATAAATAATAATATGCACTGTATGTGATTGTGGCTTAGCTGTTACTTTGTTTGACCTCAACATACAACAGTTGCAGAAAATCCTTCACTTAACATCCAATAGCTCTCAAAAATGCCTTAATGATCTAGCAGGCCAGCTAATCATGGACTGTATTACTGAGCATAGCCAGCATCAAGCTAAATGTGTGATCAACACAATGGTTTTCTCAAATGTTCTGCTATTTATCAAAGTAATAACCCACTTCAATGGAATCAATCTACAATAATGCACAGTATTTCATTACCATATGTTTCAATGTTCATGCATTCACAATGCTGCATTCCCATATTCTCACCTGTATGCTGACTTTGTGCTGTAACTGGTACACTCAATATGTAGGCCATATCTTTTACTGTAGGGTTGAATGTGCAGCACACTCCAAAAATATGACTTTTCCACAAGGGAAAAATAGTCAAGGAGTTGATGCGAGTTCTTACCAGAGCCTCTGTTATTGTCAGAGCAGAGGAACGTGGATATGAGAGGCCAGGACAACTAACATCTTCCCTGCTCCATATTCCTCTGATGTACTTCTGACATCAACATCACAACAGAACCCAAGCACTAAACATAACTGCATCCTTATAGGGAAATTTAAATTTTTGTACATTTACATTGCATGTTTCTGTCTTTTAATTTTTTTTATTTATTTTACAATTTTTATAGTTTTGACCACCCATTTTACATTACACTGGCCAGTTTTATTGACACCGCTACGGACACAGCAGCACTGCTAGCTGCAGCTTACAACAAAGCCCCAAAAGGCAACCAACCCGAGTAATCCCACAACCAGACAGGTTTTAAACAAATCCCAGATTTACCCAGTTGTATAAAGCACATATTTGGAGGTGAAAACAAAAGCACATACACCTGAAATGTCTGATAAAATCATGCACCACTTTGTAAAACTATGGTAAGCAAAGTGGGTCAGAGTTAGACATGTGAGTAGCTCTCCAAAAGCTTAAGAACATTTACGTTCGCAAACGTTCGCCTTCATTTTCATTTTCAAATGAAGTGCTTTACTTAATACTGTTGAACTGCTGACTTCGAAACCATCGCCGCATCACAAGATCTCAGTAATAAAATTGGTCATGATTAGTAGTAATGATGGCCAAAACTGTGAAGACACAGTTTGTAAAAACATTGACCACCACTGCTCACGTTACCAATCCAACAGTAATGAGATCAACTCATCTTTGCCTCTGGTACACTAGATAGCTTTATTTGGCAGCTGTGAGCATACAGTTTGTTATGTACTCCCGATACGCATTATCCTAAAAGTGAGACAATGAGAAAGTCATACAGCTCCATAGCAGCATGGTTTGTCATTGTTAATCACATCGAAAGCTACAGGTTTTTTTAGGTTAGAATTGGTAATACAAACAATCTATCATCTTGTCCTAATCACTTATTGTGTTTACTAAGGAAGTAAACAAAAGTCAGTCAGTCAGACAGACAGCTGAAGTTAATTGTGCTGTTCATTTGTAGCACCCTTGTCTAGGATTCAGACCTGGAATGGGCATTATCTCATGCTTTAATATTCAGGCCACAGAGTTAAGAAAAACACCACCATTAGATCAAAAACTTCTTGACAAAAGAGATGATTCTGGTGACTGTATATATATATCACAATGTCAGTGTGGTTCTGAAGTGATGCTCCATCTTACAACACATCCTTGCTCTATCAGCTTTAATGTTAAACTCTGCTATCTATTCTACATAACACTTGATTCACTATGTGTGCAGCTATATCTTGTCAGTAAATATAGATAGACTGAGGTGTTGATAGGGTTACATAATACAATGTGGGTGTACAATAAAGGTGTGTTGATGCAATAAGAGTGTAACAGTGCTGTCACTGCTAACCCACTGTTGGCATGGAGAGTGTTGCAGACAGATCTGTGCGACGCCTGATTCTATGTGAATTAGGCCTATGACACATGATTGCGCAGCAACTTATTTATACCTTCCAATATATATATTATTACTATATTATTTTAACAAAGCAGGGGCACACTGCAGGTATAACAAAAGTAAAGAAGTCTTTGTGTGCAATTTGATGATGCTCATAGGTACCATTACACACCAGTGTTTGAATATTGTAGAGCATGTAGAGCATTCCTCTGAAATGCAAACATATATATTACATGCATACATTTTATTTTCTCAGGGTACCATACATATACGAATGTAGCAACAGAGACATATAGACAGAGCAGAGGAGGCTTACTGAGCAATAAAGTTTAACAAAAGCAACATGGTAGCTGCTGAAGCAAAATAATGTTTAAGATTTCTCCTCGGTCACTAAAATCAGTGATGTAGCAATATTGTGATTTCTCTATTTCACATGTCACTTAAAATATTCGTATCACAAAACAGCACTGTGCTTTCTGAGCCATGCACACATTTTTCTGCATGACTAATTACATGATCATGTTAGTACACATATGCCAACATCCTGAGGAAACGGACATTAATAAAAAGGGACTTTCTCAACCCAGCCATCCTGCTGGATATAATGCTAAACAATCATAGACCACATGTGACACACATTCTTAAAATCAAAAGTTAAACTTTGAGTGGCTATGTTAGCACGTTTCTGTGTTCAATCTGAGTATAATCGGACCAGCTACACTAGTGTACTACAGTAGTGGGTGTTACGTGGCGCACCACTGTGCTTGGAGGCATCTTCAGATTTGCATATTTATAGATTTTGGAATTGTTGATGAGGGCGAAGGAGTAGATGTACTTTTAATCCTTTTCAGTAGTTCAGTTGAACATGTTTTTGTGGAAATAACCGTATTAGAAAGAAACACCAACATGTAAATTAGCAACAGCAGAAAAGGGATTGCACTTGTGTGGCCAAAATAAAAACCCCTCTGTCATGACCAGATCAAAACAACCAGGCTGATTGCTGCCAGCTGACTTCACCACCCTGGCAAAAGGAATCAGAGTCCAAGGACATCCCAAAAACCACCCACTCAGACCAAATCTAAAAAGTCTTTAGCACCAACCTCACAAGGACATAGTGGTTAATTCTCAACAGGATCGGCCACAGCACCTGTCAGCTCTCACAGGTGGGGCATCAGCCCCATTCCCCTGTGTGCATCTGGACCGGAACAAACAAGGACCACAAGCTTGTCCTACCTAAAAGCAGGATTAGTCACCACCCATGTAGCAGATCACTACACAAATGTTTGGCTTTGGGACTTAGCTGTTTAATGAAATAAGGAAACAAAATATAAGCCTAGTCTTCTGATGTGCAAAATGTACTCTTCTATAGCATCACCTTATTGTTTGTTGTTTGTTCAATAAAGTTTAACAAAACTTGTATTTAAAAGAAGACAGAAGACAAAAAATGTTGTATGAACTCACAAAATACTGAGACCAACTAAGTTGAAGGTTTATCATTTTTCTTTCTATGTAATATAAATGGCACACATCTACAGTATGTTACCTGAAAAGACAAAAAGTAAGAGAGGTTTGGCAATAGTCACATCCACATCCTTCTTATTCAAGTAATGCTTTCCTGAAAACAAGGATTAAGTGTGCGTTGTGCAGAGATTATTTTTGTTTTTGTCCATTGGATCTAGTCTCTTGGACTCACATCAAACACAGTGCTGTTTTCAGTCAACATGCCTGAATGAATGGAAGTTCTCTAACCTCCTATGGCTTACGGCATTATCCCAGACATTGAGGGATAACCGTGAATTCAGAGAACAGCCTCTATTTCCTCAAGACCCCCTCATAATTAATCCACACACACACAAAACAACGCGCCACACAAAATTAAGCAGGCTGCACCACATGGGTTTTGCCTGAAAAGATGCAAGAGGCTGTCTGGGGTTTGCAATTCCTTCCAAGCCTTCTGTTGCCTGCATAGAAATGCAAACAAAATATGTTCAAGTAGTGTACAATATGAACTTTACAGAGTGATACAGCAGCTGTGTTTCCTTCTTGCTTTAGCTATACCATTTCATTTTTACCTACAGCTATTCAGTCAGTGCTCAGGTCTTTACTTCGATGCTGAGACAGCGACCTCTTGCCCAACCAACAGTAAGTGCTTCCCAGCATTTTCGAGGTTCAGAAGAGAAAAGCATTGATAACAATATAAATAATAGAATTGTCTGTTAACAGCGAGTATATTTCTGGTTTCCTTTAAAAGATCTGAGCTTTTTCCACTAGGATGTGGTCACCCAGCAACTAGCAGGCATCTAGAAGGGAGGGGAGCAGGCAAACACTCTTAAAAGCCCCAACCTTGTTAAATACACTGCATTATTGATAGTTCATCTGTGGGCTAAAATAGTACCAGTATGAGTAGAGAGAGACAGAGAGAGAGAGAGAGAGACACACACACAGAGCGACAGAGAGGATACCAGCGCAAAGAGGTACATTTACATCAGAGAGAGAAACTATGAGTTTGAACAATAACCCGTTGTTTATAGATTTGCGTACTTCACAGACACAATAGAAACACATAATACAAAAGCCAATAATACAAAATAAAGTCTATACACACACGTACAAATAGTCTTTGAAAGTACAGTCATTCTGATCCAAGGTAGAATGCAAATATAATGTGGAACGTGTAATACCACTATGTACGTTCAGATTTAATGATTAGGATATCTTAAAGCTCCTGCTGATCCCCTGAAAGTGCTTTCACACTAAGTGTTTCACAAAATGCCAATAAGGCCTGCACACATGCACTCATATACAAAGGTTGGGATTTGACAAAGTGAACTGTAAACTCATGTAGAGGGCAATGGGTGGGTCAGTGGAGAAACTAAATGAGTGACTCTCTCCTCCAATAGGAGGTGGAGAAATTAGTGTGTTAAACTTCGCTGTCTCTACAAGTAATTATTCCCTGCAGCTATTTCTGTGTTTTTACGTATGGACACATAAAGGTTAATGGAAACACAAAGAGGTATACTTTGCTGACAAACATGCACGCACAGCTCTCTGGCAACATGAGCACAACACAGAATGTCTCATTAGCCTCTGCCTTATTATTATGTATTCATTTAGCATCCTCTCCTTTATCAAATAGGCCTTGCAATGACTGCCTTTTGATCTTTGGAACGGTGACTGGTCAAATTAGCCTGACCATTAATCTGGGATCACAGATCACACTGAGCCTATAATCCCAGAGCATCAGTTTATTTTGGCTGTTTATGAATCCATCTGCGGTTAAATTAAAATGGAGATCAGAACATACACGCATTACAATGCAAACTCAATACTGAGGACATAAAACCCAGTATGGGTTATGTTACGGCACAAAAAAACGACACAAGGCACTTTCAGAAAAGTTGTTTGGTTGCAGTTTTCTTTAACCACTTGGCTTGGGTTTCAGAGCAGTAATTGTCCTTCTAATCCTTTAAGAGATGACAGTGGCATTTTCAACAGCATCCCACCCTATTAACATCACCTTGGGATTACCTTGACAAAGAGGAGGAGCTGAGGAGATGGGGAGAGAACAATGACTGAAATGAAATTTAGATGATAGTACTGTGGGCAAGTGGCTCACTACTCAAATATAGACCAAAAGCAGCCTTGTTTGACACACAGACATAGACAAGAATGCGCACATAGTATGATCACAGGGGCGTACGCATAAGTAAACACAATCGCAGCCAGACAGATATCTTCCTATGGGCTTGAATTCTTCATCACTCCCAAGGAGGAAGCTTCTCCTGTCAAACAAGCACAACTGTCCCATTAATTCTGATTCCCCACACTGGCCCATCACCGGCACAAAACTAAATGTCAACACTCCCCTGTGTCTCTTTCATCATGCAGTGGACTGTCGCAGAACACACCGGTAAACAACACACACCCTTCATCCACTGCTATGCCGCAAGACCCCGTACTGAGCAAATTGGCATTTCCGCAGAGCCAGCCAGATAGTGAGAAATGATGCAGACAGTGGCAGAGAGGGAAGCTGCCAGCGCTGACCTCACGCTACACCTGTGAGACTGCTTCGAGTCACGCTGAGCTCTCACACATGACAGGAGGAAAACATCTGCCAACAACACGATAAAATAAAATAAAAAAGAGACATTGCTTACATATGGTAAACAGAATATTTAAAGCAGTTAAGGAGAGTTGCTGAGCCAGAAAATTACACACAGAAACTTAAATGTCAGACATATGAGTTGAGAGTACATTTAATTTCAGAAAAACGATGCTCAAGAGATGGAAATTGAACTATTAATTCTTCTTAGTACACGCAAGCTCATTATGCACTGTGCAGAAGATGTACTGTAGCAGAGGGTACGATGAAAGGATTGAGAGAGAGAGGAGGAAGAGAAGTAGCACCCTTTTACTCAAAAGGTGCCTGGAGAGAGAGAGGGAGAGAGAGAGAGAGGGAGAGAGAGAGAGAAAGAGGGAGAGAGAGAGAGGGAGAGAGAAAGAGGGAGAGAAAGAGAGAGGGAGAGAGAGAGAGAGGGAGAGAGAGAGAGGGAGAGAGAGAGAGAGAGAGAGAGAGAGAGAGAGAGAGAGAGAGAGAGGGAGATAAAATGATGGAAGTGGGGAGCGCTCAACAAAAAAGTCCCAGACTGCCTTTGTCTGTCTTCTAGTCTTGTGTATTAGCAAGTAATGAGCTCCTAATTGTGTAGCCAGGCCATGGAGTCACTGCAGGGGTTGAAAATGGGAATGAACTACATATCTGCCAAAAACACCGGGGTAAAGAGAGCGATAGAGGAACAGAAAGAAAGAACACAAGGTGAGTGGGAGAAGAAATAAAGCGACATGAGATAGAGACACTACATTAAGGAGAAGGGGTAAAGGGGGAATGATGAGGGCATTACAATGGAATTGTTTATTTCAGCAGCATGCAGATGAGGGGAAAGAGTGCCAGTGGCCCTTTGTCTGAGCACTCTGTCTCTTTCACTAAGTCTGTCCCCTCTCTCTCTCTTTTGCTCTGTATAATACAATATCTACTCAACCAAATGGTAATGAGTCCCAATAGTAATAAGACAAATTGAGGGCCTTAGTTTAAAAGGTATAAAGGGTGTGTGAATAGTTCTCATCGTGGCAGCTGATGTTGTAACTAAAGGTCATTCCAATAAGATTTCAGTCCATGTGCTATCTGCAAAAGGCCAACTTAGACACAGACGCCACGTGACAGGAAAAGACAACGGTGATGAGAAAGGTCACAAGGGTACTAGGTGACCAATTTTTTCCCCAACTAGTAATTACTGCAAGGGCAATGAGTTCGCAGCATGGGGATATCTCACTTTCACATACTTTCTGTTAAGCATTCCTCACTCCGCTGTGTGATAGAAAGTGGATGCGTGGGAGATGTTAATTTGTGTGTTTTTCTGGGCATTCATGTGTTTCACTGCGTGTACTTTAGCAGGTGTGCACACAGCATTCATTCATCTAAACCTATCTCGACGTGATCAGAGTGTCGACAGCCCCCATTGTGTCTCCTGGTTGCCACTTAATTCATCTTCGCTGGTGAGCCTGCTTCACCTGGCTTCACTTCCCCTCTGAGAGATCAGCTGCATTACTCAGACCCGTAATTCTGTTATAGTCACTCACACGCCGAGCCCTAGACCTCTATGTTGTCATGGTAATGGCTAAAAAGTACTTTCACACTGCGTTGAGAAAAAGCTTCATACACTCATAGGGCTCACGTTAGGAAAGCCAACAATTTCTCTTCTCTTTTTTTCTTACTGCATAACATGTCAGTGCTTTGCTCATGCTGCTCCATATAACATGCAGACTTGTGCTCAGAACTGCAGCGCCATGACACCTCCGTAGCTTCCCCTGGGTCAGTCTTAGCACCTACACTGACGTCCTTCCCGTTCTTCCACTTGTTGTTGGCCTTTGCAAAGCAGGAGAAAATGCTAAGAGCAGTGCTTCAGCGGCTTGTTGACTAGGTGACTGAACATGCATCAGTCTGCACCAGCGATTAGGGCCATCCCCCCATTTCTCTCCACTAGAGCTATGCCAGTACTATTTGTGCTAATGGAATGAGGGAAGGTGGTTGTGGGTGGACTCAGAGGTGGCTGGTCTGACAGAGACACACTGCTCAGTGCTCTGCATGGCATCGGTAAAGACACCAAACCAAATGAAAACAAATGGCCCCCTCCAAAAGCATTGCCCGCTCTTTGTGCTTTGTTTTAGATGTTTGTTTTTTATTTCTTTTTTTCCCCCCAGCAGGTTTATTTCATGTGTGCTTGTGGTGAGGTGATTGGGTTTGAATCATGACTCACTGGTACTGATCTGAGCTAACCTGCAAGAGGGTCAGTTACAAGCAACACCACATGGTCTTACGTAGTAATGCGTAGTCATCCGCACATGTGCAGACTTAACAATGTGTCCTTCTGCGACAGCATGTACTGTATGTCCGTTCTTGAGTGAACGTACAAACCCACTGCAACGTTAACATGCAAGTGTGCACACTTTTGTGTATCAAC
Source organism: Nannoperca australis (assembly GCA_036023655.1). Taxonomy (NCBI): domain Eukaryota; kingdom Metazoa; phylum Chordata; class Actinopteri; order Centrarchiformes; family Percichthyidae; genus Nannoperca; species Nannoperca australis. The sequence continues at coordinate 43,145 of JAVQJD010085357.1, read as the reverse complement.
TTTAATGTTTGTGTGTGTGTGCGTGTGTGTGCAAGTGCAGTGAAGAATGTGCGACTGGCTGCAGAGGTCAGTCAAGGAGGATCCATCATAATCCATCATAATCAGCTGCTGTTCCTTGAGGACAGATGAGCTCCTGACCCATGGAGGACACGGTGGAGATGAGAATCACATATGGGTGAAATGTAATGTTTACCAGCTCGACTGCTTTCTCTGGAAGAAATGTTCAACTCTATCGGGGGCTGCGTGGACAACTCAAGCAGGTCAAGGCATCTACAAAAGCATGCAGTTATTGAGTGAGCATTTTTGTGCACATTTCTTCTAGCAAACACACATTTATCATTTTGGAAATAGAAATTGAACTGCATGGAAAAGATAACACATCTGATGGTAGACTAGTGGAGTGATGGACATGCCATTGTCTGTGCAATGAGACTACTGTATGTGGTCATACAATACATGCAATTTGGCAAATTCGTTTTTGTTTAATTAATACGCCTATACGAATTAAGATAAATAACTTCTCTTAATATTACTATTCACTTCAAACGAGACATGCATATCCCTGACAATAGTTTGTTTTGAAATGGAGGAAGCTTGTGTTGTTTTCCGAGCTGCAAAGGTATGAGGAATGAGAATCACACAATATTTGGCAGTGTTTAGCTTCATAAACATCTAAGGCTGGCCATTAATGTCTTAACAAAACGGAAGACAACATGACATGGTACATGATTATCTGTCATGGAAATAAACAGGTCAGGAATCAATAAAATATACGTATCCATCAAAAATACATGCGTAAATACAAGTATGTAAAATACACACCACTTTTGATGAGTGAACTGTCAGGACATCAAAAGCCTCGGAATGTCATTACACACGTCTCCAGAGGGCACTAACTTTTGAAGTACTTTAATACAAAGCTTCATCCAAGTCTTTGGAAATCCCACCAATCCTTCATTAAGTATCTGGAGTCATTAAGCGGAGAACGGCCAGGCTGACATATCGTCCTGGGCATAAAAGAAATTAGTCAAATCTTAGGCTTGCAGCTTCTCATTAGAGCAGGCAGCATAGAGACTGGCTCAATTACCATCTCTGACACACTAGACCCTGGCAAGACTAATGGTTCTGGCTCAATAATGACCTAAGCCAGGCCTGAACTTCCTGCCCTTTCCCCCACTCCACAACTAGCTCACCTCTGCTTTCATTTGCCCTGCCGTACCTCTCTTCTGCTCTCCCCAGTTCGAAATATCAGAGGGTAAAAAAAGGGTTTCTGCCTTTCAATCCTGAGGTGCAAGAACACCCTTTTCCTCTTTGGTATTCATTGAACAATGAAAAGATTTCATTCTGCGGCCTATTGGTAGGGGCTGCCGCCAAGCCATGGTTGACAGGAAAGAGAATTAAGGCAATTAACATGGGCTTTGCATTTGATTTTGGCTGGCAAGACTGCTCCTGTAAACAGCAGGCGGGATCATGTGATTAGTTCCTGTGAAGATGAGCGCCTCGCTTCCCCTGGTCCCTGTCCAAGAGAGGATTACCCTTCATACATATTCCACATACATACACACTGCACCTTATACATACAGAAACACAGACACATACACTGACTCAGCCGCATGATACTAGAGAATAACAAGCCTGGGGGGACAAGAGTGCACACTTGAAGCAAGGGGCCGACAGCTCAAGGGGTTAAGCCATGTTTGTGACATGACAGAGGTGGAGTCATGTCTCCTCCACACATTAACTTCCAGCTTCTGCATCACTTCATCTCTCCTTCCTCCAACAGACAGGGGAATTATTCCTGCCTGCCATGACCCTTTTATCATCGTTTAACACAGACACTAATTTGTTGGATTCAGCTCCATCTAATGAGTACGTTTTCAGGTATGTAATAACGGAAAATTCAATATCAATATCAGGGGGTCCTGAGACAAAGCTCTGAAATTAATTGTGACAAATAGGCAATTATTTCAAGTCGACCAAATTGAGATTGATCTTATTTGTTCATTTATGCACTCGTGTAAAGGAGTAGCCTCAAGTACATAATAGCTTTTACGTCCCTCGATTGGAATTTCACCTGAGAGCTCGCTAAATCAAAAAGCGTCCATGTGAGTGAGCATTCAGTAATTGGTGAAGAGAATTCCACTGGTACTGTCAACGAATGCCAATCTGGTGCGAAGAGGAGGGCGGGCCATGTCTCTCCCTTGTACTTTCCCCCTTGGAGGGGTGGGAACAGAGTAACCAGGGTTTTAGCTGTCTTCTGCTCTTGCTCCATCATGTCTGGCCAAATCCTTAGAATAAGGTTACTGAAACAAGACACACAATGGCATGTAATAATGACGGCAATCTTCACACACCTCACACAATCTGTCAGATTACTATCAATGAGACATACAGGTATACTACGTTCAAAGGGGGAAAGAATATTCAGTGCAGCCTGAAAATCACTGGCACCTCAATTATATATGTGAGTTTGTCTAGCAAATGGCTCGTTTCATGAGCGAGTATTTCTTGTATGTCTCGGACTTAGTTTACCCCTGACCTATTGAGCAATCCTAAATCACTGTGTTGTGTAATAGAAGAAAAAGAGAGTTCCACTAAAGGTCTCCATAATCCTAAAGATTAATCTAATCCTGCAGATAAATGCATTAAAAGTAACGCAGTGCTTTTAAAACGAGTTCCACCTGCAGTGCTATTAAAACTATTTTCATGTTTATCACACAGGACATTCAATGGTTACATAATTACATTTGGCATGCAAGAGAGAAATGGGGAAATGAAATGTGTGTGTGATTGCAATAAAAAAAAAAACATGTCTACTCAAAATAACCGTTTCACTTATGATTATATGTTTGGAAAATTGCATCTAATTACAGCATCCAGAGTTGGTGGATGTAGTTGGTAAATTGACTGGACTGATGAGACTGCCAAAGCTGTATCACAATTACAATTATACATGAGGCTGAAGGTATGTTCACACGAATGTTTAGCACAGCATAATCATCACCACAGGTAACATGCAGCTTACGTACAATCTCCCAATGCAGACGATAAAGCATTGGGCTGTAATGTAAATAAACACATCACTGTTCTTGAAGTGTACAAGGGATCATTTTGAGCAGCAGCATCAGCATCAGCATCAGATTCTCCTCTGTGGCTGACAAAGACTGAAAACATGAGCATGATCCTTAATGAATTCACCTCATCACCCAACAGCAAAGTGAGTATTCTTCAGGATTTTCGGAGTGATTTTTCGTTGAGTAGTACATACTGAGTCCCGTTTAAAGGTCATGGTCATCTCAGTATCCCAGGGCACAGTTTAAAGCCATTTTAAGATCCAAATATACAAAACCACACTCACGCCACATAATTTCACCCAGGTCGACAAACAAACAGGGAATCAGCGGCCCTGACGTTTTCTGCGTTTCTCTCAGGGTTTTTGTTGACCTTTAAGGTCTGCTTGTTTGGTTTGACAGAGGGATGTTGGAATTTCAGTCCAAAATAGCCTGTCAGTGTCCACACTGGATGCCACAGTGGCTGTGAGACACAGCACAGCAAATGACTGCTGACCACGGGGGACAGCAGGGGAGCCAGCTGTCAGCCTGCCAGGGTCCGTTCCCTGTCTGACAGCAGGCGAAGCAACACAGGGGACACATACAGCGAGTCACTCTGCTCTCAGAGGGGGCACCGTGGATGAAGATGAAAGTGGGGGAACCAAGGTGATTGGCCAGGGCAAACATGAGCAAATGTGTTGTGTAAGCTCTAAACACAAAAATCCATAAATCTATTAACTGTGTCCCATAGCAGAGTTCTGCACTTCCAGACTCAGTACATCACAACACATCAACAACTTCAAGGTCAAACATTTCTAAAGACTCAACAATAGACGGACAGCGATCCAGCCTGCTGCTGACAGCTTGGCAAGAGTCAGATAAAATGGCTGTGGATTAATTAAAATATTTAACATCAATCCAACATCATCAACTAGCAATGCTCTGTGTAATTACAGTCCACCGTGAGAGTCTTGCACTAAGACCTGCATAACAGCCAAGGATATGATTCCTCCAACTACAAAATACAACAAAAAAAGTGTTAAGTGACCTTGATAATATCTGAGTGTATTAAAAAACTGACCTCACAGTGCACAAATTAAAGCTTTTCTCCATAGAGACCATACCAACCTGTTGGTAGCAGAACATCCTGTGCACTTGTCAGGACGGCTTAATTAAACTTTCATACTAAAGACCATCAAGAAGAAGAATGGTTGTGGCAATTAACAATCCTGTTCATCATCGACTGTCTTTCTGTGGCTCCAGCCTCTGAGTTGGCACCCGTCTTATATGCCTGTTTAGTATTTGAAGGATTTGAAAGTGTATAAAGTTTGTTACTGCTAAGAAATTTGTGTTGAAACCAGATGTTGGTGTTAAACATAACATAGTGAGGACATACACAATGAGGACACTAAAGACACACCGAATGTGTCCAGGCTGTCAGGCTGCTGATACACAAACCTTCACTTGTGGGCAGATCAATCATGGAGTTTATTGCTTGCTTTCATGGTTGCTGCAGTTTATATTCACAAATGAGTGCAGAACCTACATCTAAAAATGGATCATATTTCAGTAGTAAAATGACTTTTTTTATTTACATTAAATACACAATAAATGTCAGATGTGATTGGTTATCATTGCGATTCTCCACCTCTTTCAGTCACAGTTCATTTAAATTAACTTTTCCTTCCGCACTGCCTGATCATTCCATGCTGCTTCTCATTAATGGTTTGCAAAGACAATTGATGGGATGTTGCCGCTCCGCCTATAACACCATGTACAGGGTGGCTTTACCCTGAAGGATTATTCTAAACCGTAAAACAACGGGGTATCAATTAAGGAGAGAAGGGCAGTTTTAACTGATAAGATGGAGTTTTTAAGGTCATCCACCTTTTCTCCAATAAAAGTGAAAACAGTTTAGTTGAGTAGCACAGTTTATTAAGCTGTGCTACTCAAATAGTGTGTATGAAACTTGTGTATGTGCACATCTCCATGTGTTGCAAAATACACTGAGAAACTACAGCGGGCTTAAAAATGGTCCTGAAATGGTTACTGCTCTGGCTTTACTTTAAAACAAACTTCTCAGCACATCTCAACTTACTCTTTAGGTCTGGCACTATAGACAGTTAAAATCAATGTCTAGCACAAACTGTGCTCATGGTTAACTCCACTGGGAAAAACTATAGATACAATGTACTTGTTAAAAGTAAGAGTAAACACTATGGTGAAAAACAAGAGTGCCATATATTCATAAGTTGACAAAATCTATTGTCTAGTATCCTCTAAACACACTCTCTTCACTTAATAAGCAGATTCGTCCAAGACTGAGGTTTGTTCTTGGAATTCAAGGACATAGTGGATCAATATAAGGTAACCATCAGGGATTAACAAAGCTTCTGCATCACTGCACGGCAAATTAGTTAAGATCAATCCAAAATCAATATGTAATGAGCTGTCTTCTAACTTTTTCCAGTACATTTTACTCCCCTCTGTTCTCTTTGTCTCCTTCGATCCATATATTCCAGGGTTCATGAAAAATGTAGTATCATTACAGATCAGAGATGCTCAGAGAGAATGGAGAGCGAAGCCACATCCCACGCAGTGAGAAATACAGTGTGATTTACACCTGATGGTCAAAGATCCTACAATGTACACGTGCGCTTTACTATTTGTCGTATACACATTTGGTATATGTGTAGTCACATTTAACTGATACCATATGCATATGAATCCATACAATGTGTGCTTACAGTAGTTCAAGCTGCACTGTTACCAAGGACTCCAGTCATGTGGCTTTGTTTAACAACTGTGGGAACTGAAGCCACACTGGCCCTCTTTAATCCCTGGCCTTCTCTGTACAACTATGGCTGGAAGCATATCAAGCATGTCAGCCAGCGCAAAAACACAAAATCTCTTTCTTTCTTTTCTGTTTCAAAGACACTTAAAGATAAGCACGGACACACAGCGGCTTATTATTATTATTAAAACTATTTTCATATTTATCACACAGGACATTCAATGCTTACATAATTACATTTGACTCGCAAGAGAGAAATGGGGAAAAGAAACGTGTGTGATTGCAATAAAAAATAAAAAACATGTCTATTCGAAATAACCGTAAAATACAGTCTGCAAAACAATTATCAAAGCTAATATCTGAGTTAATTTGTTGTTCCTGTGTCTCGTATGTAAAAAGACTGTACCATGCGCACTCCTGTCTCGTAAATGGCTCTGTCAGTGTGTCCTTCTGTATCTCCTCAATCAACATAAATGTGCGCTTCATTACCAGCTTCTCTTTCTGTTACCAGGCCACGCACTCACAGACCAGGTGGTCGGATATTTTCATTTACAGCGAAAGACTATTTGGGTCATTTCTTCCACTGAACAGGGAGGCAGAATCACATTGTCTCCTGCTTATTGTGCGTTGTATTTCTACACTGTGGCTTCCCAGAGACAGGCCAGTTGGCCCAATAAGCTGTGTGCTGTTGGGTGAGCAGGTGAACCAGCCTCTGAACTGTTCCTCTCAGTGAGCAGAACAACAACAAGTAAAGCGTCAAGCTACGTTCTAAAATTCCTCACTGAAGCAAGACATGGGCTTGCAGAGCAATGTGCGCTTACTTATTCAAGATGAATGGTAGAAAATAGTAATGAGAAGATGTAAGTAATGTTAAAGCTTAAACACGTGAAAACAGGCTCAAACTTCCTCCTGCGTTTCATGGGTGCATTTAAATCAAGGATTAACAGTCTCTTTGTCACTATGCATTTATATGGACACACACAAGCACAAAGGGACAGACAAGAACAAGAATAAATTGAGAGACTGCAGGGAGTAAGGATTTGAAATATATCAATTAACCTAACAAAACAAAAAGAATTCGATATAGAATTTGATTACACCACGCACATCTGTACAAGTCCGACATTACAGGATATTTGACCCAGGCAGCCCTCTGTGCTGGGTGCTCAACGCTGGCATATATATCATATATCACAGTACTGATGTTTAAAAGGCAATAGCCATCCTCACGTGTAAGGGGAAATAACTGATGCACAGCTATTTCATCTTTCCGACACTGTATCAATATTCCCCCTGGCACATGGCCGAGAAGACCAGCTGAACAGTTTAAATATAATTTCAGGCTGTACACCAAAATACCATAAACGTGCCTTGTTTGTAACTGCATTGCCACATTCCACTGTCAGTGGGTCAAGTGGCTAAACCTCATGATATATAATGGCACTGATTTATCTCATGGAGCTCTGAGGACGAGTGCAAGGCTGCAAGGCCCCATGGCTCCAAGGCTCTAAGGCCAGGAGTCCAGTCCAGATCCATGCCAAATAATCTGCCAAGTCTGTTAGCATCCTCTGAAAGGGAGTACAAAGTGTGGTCTTTATACTGAATTTAATATCTCATTACTATGGGACAGACGCTGTACCTACACTGAAAGACAGGTTTGAGACATTTTCATTTGTTTTGATTCAAAACATATGAAACAAATGATCAACCAAAAGCACACAGATATAAAGTACTGAAGAAATAAAACTAGGGAGTGACTTTTTGGCATTAAGTATGTAAAATAGGAGCAACAAAATACCTACATCCTGTTGAGTATCACAGCCATTATTAATTTGGCTGATCTGCAAGACTCAATTTTTATTGCATTATTGGTTCTATAATCTAAATTGTGAACTGCAGTACATTTCATGGCTGTTCTGTGAAATGCATTTAAATGAATGAATCTGTTGTTGAGTGTTTGTCTATTATTTGCAGCATGCAAAACGATGTTTACTCTGTTGTGACTCGTATATTCCACATGACACTTAGTAACGGTTATTGCACGGTAAAGTGTGTGCAGCAAATGAACACAGCATGTTTGAAGATCTGCAACATTCATAGCTGCTTTTATGTGTACTTGCCTTATCATTTTTCTATGTGGGCGGGAAACTCTGCCAATGTAAATTTTGGTTGCCATATCTTCAAATGTCAATATTGTGATTATCATTTTAACAATTATTGCCCAGCCAAGACACAAATAGATTTTGAGACGTCTTAGAGCTTTATTAATGTCTGTGCTAAATGTCTAATTAAATGCAAAATATTTTGACAAAACACCCAATTTACACCTAATATTATTAGTTCATTTGTAAGCTAGAATATTAACCAATAGCAATGTCCTTTCATAGGACAATACTGGCTGGTAATATCTATGCTCTATTCTAACTTATTTACTGGCCTGTGCTCCAATACAACACACACACACACACACACACACACACACACACACACAGTTCAGCTGACATTATTGTTACCCTGGTCAGGCTGTGAGCTAATAAAAAGCTGAAGCACATTTTGTAATTCGCAGGTGACAACAGCAATAACGAACTAAACAAAACTACAGTAATATTCTGGGAGAAAATAACTGACATCAATCATGTGTACATGCTCCTTTGCACCAACACAGCAAACTAGGGTGGGGTTTGACGGCCCACACTAAATCTGTGTGCCAAACCTAATACACATTAACAAGGTATTCATTTCCTTTGTTCAATACCAAGTGTTGAATTTAAAAGTTGAGATAACACTTCAGAGGTCTAATGTTTGTTAAAATAGACTACAAATGCCTTTTGAAGCATATCCTAAAACTGAACCGGTAACAAAGGTTCTTTTTCACAGGTAAAAAAGCACAGGTGTCACTAACAGCATTAACCATGGCTCTGGTCTATTAGAGTGTGTAAGCCGTGACAGTGAGCCAAGCACGCACAACACCAGTACTCTGAAACCGAAGCAGCTAAATGGAATTCAGCCATCATTATTAATTTTTCTACTGTGACATGTCAAAATGTCTTCCATAAACAACACCTACAATACCAGAGGAATCCTAAGAGCTTTTTTTAGCTACGCCCATTCATTGCACCTGCAATACCAGCTAAGCACATTAGGATGCACTCAGTATATGTGTGTAAGGTTTAGCTCAAACCATGTTGACAGAAAAGTCGCATCTCTAAATGCTTTGATTACACTCACAGAAAATGTCCCATAAAAGAACATCTAACATGTTAGCTTAAACACCTGGTACCATATTGATCAACTTTACACTAACTTTTAACATATAGATGGAATATATATTAAAGTTAACGGTACCTCATCATCAGGAAGAATTCCAACTTTTTGATACAGCACGTGCAGATAGTATTTTAATGGGTACACACTTTGAGGCTGTGTACCTCTGAATCACTGATTATCACACACTTGTTTCACATGAATGCAATTATTTACTTCAGGTCATCACTGACATGGACAGTTAGTTTTTCAGCATACTGTAATAACCAGTGGATAGATGTCACTGGTTGGAATACCAGCTCTAAAGTGCCAGCTGGATGTCCTATGTATAAACTCCTGTACAAGTGTCCTCCGCCGGGCCCCAACTGACTGAGTGACTTGTCAACACTGCCCTGTCAACAACCTCTCGGTCCCAACTTAACCCGGAGGAGGCTATAATACCTCAGTAAAACACACAGTAGATGGATATGGCAGGGAGGGTGTCTGTAGCAAACATCTTCTCACTCAGAAGTGAAGGGGACGTGCACCCAGCGCAATGCATTCGACTTGCACGAATTGTGAAACCGCTGCTGCTCCAACTCCCTGGTTCCAGACGAAAAAGAAACCCGTTCACTCGATGGAAATGAAAAGTGGAATTAGCTTATTTTCGTAGGGGTTTGCTCCAATTACTTTCAGCAAACTCGTCGAAGGAAGAAACGTGTATATCTGTACCACACAGCGAACACTTCAAAAGACTTTACATTGCACCCCCACACACACACACACACACAAGCCACCCGTACAATGAAGCGCGTCGGCGCCGTGACAACAACATTAGTTTCCGTGTGCATTTAAACACTTACCGACAGTTCTTGAGCCTGACCCCGAACCAAGCAGAAGGTACCAGATCCACATCATACGGTCTCCTTTCCCCCCGGCCTGCCCTTGCCGTCCTGCCCCGCCGCGGGGCCAAAAAACTGAGGGCAAAGAACAAAAACTTATCCGACGCGGCTAACCTAACCCTGCCTATTGTACTTCTCAAGTTGGACTTTTTTTGTTTTGTTCTTCCGGTAAAACTAGCGCGAGAGAGTTGGGTTGGTGTCTGGACAGAAGTATGGAGTCCAGTTTGGGGGCGGGGGGGTGGGGAGGTATACAGGCTGGAGCTGGAAGGGGCTTCGGGGTGGCGGCAGGCAGGCTGGGGATTCGGTCGTGTGTTGGTGCTGAGAGAGGCGGAGTCGGAGGCAGCGAGCCGGAGAGCAGAGGTCGGCCAGTCCGGGACAGCGGTTCCCAAACTGCGGGCTAGGGACCGCTAACGGTCCCCGCTAGCAAAACAAGGAGTTGTTCATTTGTACCGTTACTCGGTTACTGCAGCTGTGCTCCATGTGCTTGTTCAACCGGGACTTCACAAACGGGCGAAACTAAAATGAAAGTGTGGACAGTTAGCTAGGAAAGAATTGCCTCCAGCTACAAAATGAGGGTAAGGGCTTACTTCCATTACTGCCATGGGTTTCCTGCCTGGGCTTGGACCATTTCAAAGTTAATAAAACTTTGCATAATTGTTTCAAAAACTAAAACACTGTAATAGAAAATGTAAAAGATAGACCTAAAGAGGCAACCGATAACAGCATTAACCAAATGCATAATATAAGATTAATAAAAAAATTGTTAATCCTATTATGAGGATTGCCTGTTGTGAAGTTACACTGTATAACACAAACACTTTCCTAAAGAAATGCATACCAACATAAATACAAACCTGTACTGTACAGTAGGCTATGCATATGTGGGATTATGAGACACTATATATGTGGTCTCACATCTTACACATACTGCACTAGGCGGCCGGGACTTTGTTGCTCTCAGTTCAGCTTCCCAGGAAGTTCCTGTAGATCCTCCTCAGTCATTGCCTTAAATCTGACGTTTTCCTTTTGGCTCCATCAAAGACAATTAAGCTACCATTTTATTGATTATCCAACCATTGGGAATGAAAAGATGCTGTGTATTTGTAGTCTACAATGGGAGTACTTAATGTGTTTTTCAGCCTCGGCCATTCGCAGGCCGCTTCCCTTCCAAATCGAGCTCACTTTATCTCTGAAACCAGCTTCTGGTCATCAAACTTCACTCCATCGATCTAACAGCATCACAAACATCCAAGTCCATCAAACAATGCATCACCTACAAACACCAGATGAAATCTTGCAATGAAAGAAATATGCAATAAGTTAAGTATTGAAAAGTAAGAAGAGGTAAAAACTAATCTGCCCACTTTGCTTCCATCTGATCAGCTTCTAACCTTAAACCATCTACAATCAGAGCTTATTAGAACCTCATTGTCAGTCTAAAGCTGGAGAAAATATTGCAGATCAGTGTTACACACCTGGGAATCTAAGAATGTGTGAGTTGCAGAAACCATTTAGCAGAAGTTAATAAACACAAACAGTAGGCCAGGCTAATGTTCGCCATATTAACTTTATGAACAGGTAAACTGAAGCAAGCTGTGAAACGAGCGTTTTCTCACATACACACACAGAAAAGATTCCTTAATAATACAGAAAGGTCAAATGCAGCAGCATATCATCATTCATCTATTTTTGATGGATGCAGCAGACAAAAAAAAACTTTGGAAAACAGAAAATTCAAGCCAGTACAGACAATCAGTCACGGCGTTGGCCGTTTTTGGTTTTAACGTGATTGGGTGCTTGGATAGACATCCTGTCTACTTCTTTTACACCCAGATAGAAACGATTAAATGTGCCTTCCTCATCTTTGTTTCTATCCATGTTATGGTTAGTCTTAGCAACAACAGGATGGGACAAAGCAGCACTCCTAGTCATTGTGATTTAAAATGTCTCCATCACCATAACATTCTCCTTTATGGCTTGTATGAGGAGATATTTACAGGCAGTTTTTCCCATTTGTGTTGGAGGTACAAATGTGTGACTGGGCGTCGGTGTTGCTACTCAGACTGGGTGTTCAGGTATGTCAATGGCTGACCTATTGAATCTATCTATCTTTGACTTGATGAAAGTTAAAAGAAGCAAATACAAAAATTTGGAGTTGGTGCAGAAAGTGAGAGATATTGTATTGTATTCCTGGTTATCCTATACAAACTCAGTAACTTCCACACACATAGGATTTAAATATTTAACACCCCAGATAGAGCACTGTCCAAGCATGCACTGAAACACAGAACACATATCCACAGAGAGAAAAGACATAACGTAAGGAAGAACGTATCCTCAAGCTTTTTAATTGGTGTTGAATTGAATTAGAGAGGGATGGAAGAACACCTAACAAACCACTCTCCTCTTTATCATAGAACTGCAGCTGTGTGCAGACAGACAACCTCACTTCAAACAAACCCCTCCTTTTGATAGGATGCTAACCTGGAGGCATATGATTGGGATGAGTCCCAATATCAGACTCCTCTTGCTCACTTTATATTCATGCCTTATCAAGCCAAAGCCCAGTGCAGACTGAAACTCCAGAGGAGGGTCTTGGCATGTCAGTCGGATCGGTTAAAACTTTGTCAAAGATTCAAGCTTGATAGCTTCTGCAGGGGCCTGTTGTCCTCACATTATCCCATTGTTGCCTGTAGGGCCTTAAGTATTTCAATCTGTTGTGATGAGTCCTGATGTTAGATGGCTGTGCATGTGCACTGCGTAACCACACAAGTCTACAGTTGGCAGATATGAATATTTTAATGTATGCCACAGCTAACAAAGGCAGACACAAGTCTCCTCAACACAAACCCCAAATACAATCAACACTAATAAAACTAAATGCCTGTTGAGGAGGAAGAAGATTTGTCAGTCAATGTTAAATGGATTTCATTTAGCTCCCCTGGAGTTATCATTAATGTTAATGCTGAGCTGTTTCACAAATTATACAGCCTGATCCATGAACCAGAACAGCATAATCTGTTTTGGAGGGGGCTCTGCACTGGAGGGCTGCAAGCTAAAAGAAGATATGGGCTCAACTACATTACTGATTGACACACAGTGTTTCAGTAATGCCCATCAATTAGTTTAGGCTATCTATAAACAGTTCAGACCTAATTAGCCGCTGGCCAACAAATGGACTCATTAGGGGACATTAAACTCTAATATGAAGGTTGTTATTGACTTAATAGCAGGAGAAACCCAATTAGTGGCCAAATTTGGAAAATGACTCTTAGGTAGTGGGGCCCTCTGAATGGCAAAGAGAGGGGAGCATAGCAACCTGGAAGGACCCTGTCTGTGGGTGAGCAGTGGCATTGAGAGAGAGAGAGAGAGAGAGAGAGAGAGAGAGAGAGAGAAAGAGAGAAAGCAATTCAGACAAGATGTAGCGAGAGATAAGGGAATGTATAACGGGAGCAGCACAAAGGGAGTCTATGTGAGTGTGTGCATGTGTGGGTGTGGAGAGAGAAAACAACACTTACAGAGCAGTAGGGAACGAGAATGAGAAAGGAAGCCAGCGGCAAAAAATCAGGAGGTAGATGAGGAAAGTGAGAGATGAAGAAGGTGTGAGAATGAAGGAGTGAGAAGGAATCAGGGGAGCTATTGTAATAGAACGAGATAGCAAATGAGAGAAAAAACTTATTTGAGTATTAGTATTACCTTATGTTACATAGTATTACATGCAAGCTGTAGGGTGTTAATAAATATAATGTAACTTTGCCTGCAGTCCCCTGACACTGAGAGCTTTGCTAATATATCACTTTATCTAACGACGGGCGAGAGAGCAATAATGCAACTCACAAGAGCTTCAGGATGACATGTCCTTGTCATGTCCGACCGCCATCAAGGTAGCTGTGAAATGCCAAGGCCTCTAAAGGATGCGATGGCAGCTGCACACTCTCTAGTGTGAGTCTCTTGACATTCATCTTACATTTAATAAGCGGCGTACCGAATTGAAGGACATCTTTGAGAGTGAGCGTGTGAGTCACAAAGCAATACAGAGGAAAAACAGGAGAGAGAACACATCAAGGGACAATGCGCTAATGATTTGAGCAAATGTTTCTGTTGGCCCATTAAGACGCTGACTTTAGTGGCGAATATTCTGAGCAAAACACACCTCTCCCTAAACACACACATTCACATGCACGCTTATGTGACCAATCATATGAAGACATGCACAAACTCATGTGGTTATACATTTTTCCAACAATCATGTTCACTCAGAGTCTCCTTCATGCTCCCCAAGAGCATTAATTGAATAATGCAATTATGTCATCAATTTCTTCTTCCACTGACATTAGTTAGCAAAGCTGACGTCTGGCCTGGTGGCGCTGCAGGGACATTAGATAGGCATCAACAATTGAATCAGAAGGAGATAAAATGGGTAGTTTGTGTGTGTGTGTGTCTTTGTGTGTGTGTGCGAGAGACTGGCAATCTATAAGGCCCAGGATGAGAATCAAATGAGGAACAGATATTGATTTGAGATTTCAGACGCAGGGGCCAATAACAGTTTAAGAAAGAAATGCCTGAAGCATCAACAATTACTTTCTTAATTAAGTTAGACAAAATGATGTACAGATTGGAATGAGTTACATAGGCATGTATTATAAATGATGATAATAAATGTGACAATTGTAGAGCTGGAATACCATTATTGTTATGGACAAATGCAGGCATGTGCCTATCAAAAAACAAGATAAATCCCTGGACTGTTAGCTGGTGGCTTTCACTGCTATGCATATAAATGAAAAATGTTCATTAAAACTCATCCATTAAAAGGTATAATAGACCCTCAATACAAAAGTGAATTTTACCACAATGACAGCAATAATAATTTCGAAATGAAATTTGATGATTTACATTAATACTTCTTTAACAGTTAAACAGACACAGGACATTTAGGTCATTTAACTGAAGACAGCCAGCAGTTGGATAAAGGATAACGGATAAAGATCCAAATGAGCTCAAACATAAAGCTGGAGGAGGCTGGATTTACTCTCTGTGGCAAACCAGCTCTCTAGGCCACAGTAGTCCATTATCACATCTGGTCTCCAAACAACAGGCAGTGGCATTTCTAAATAAGAGCCTCAAACAAGGTCAAGTCCAGCTGAGCAATGGGTAATCTTCTCCCACTTACACATGATTAGTAGAACTGTGAGCACTCATCAAGTTTTCCTCCCTCAGATTTTGTCCCCCTATTTAGGCAAAACATAAACAAAACTGTTGCTTGTCCAATCTTATATGTCACTCTAAATGATGAAATTATTGTAAATTGAGTTTAAATGATGGTTGATTAGAGAGAGCAGATACACCAGGGGCGGTGTGTCAGCCTGCGACTGTCCTCTGTGAGGCTCTGTTTAGGCACGGTGCCAGTGGGGTTTTGAGGTAAATGCAGTAGAGTACAGCTGAGACTATAGGGGATGTCATTAGTTCTGCAGGTGTTAAATTATAAATCAAAGTATTGGACAGACTCAAATTCTGACCTGATGATGGCATTATATGGAAACTCATGGGATCCCCAGTTATTACATGCAATCATGTGGGGAGCATAAATAGACATTTCACTCTGAACTAAAACTGTCAACTCACTGGTGACGCTAGTGATCCAGTAGATTTCACTGGATAAGTGAAAACGCTGACCTGCTGGTGGCACTAGATGAAAAGTCAGGGAATCACTAACAACACAGGATCCACCCTCCTGGGAGCCTGACTACATGTAGCAATTGCCATTTTATACAAAACTAACATTATTAACTTCATAGTGGCACTCAGGGGATAACCAACCCAGTATTTATGATTCAGCACAATGAAACCATGAATGTTTATATAAAATGTCTTGTCAATCCATCCAGTATTTGTCAGTCTGGACCAATGTGGACCAGCTGTCCAACACTGCAAGCCTCAGACCCTCGATGCTAACACGGCAAAAGTAGTTGGGCATACAACATGGCTGACTTTGACACCACAAACAAAACTCGTGTTCAGTGTCCTAACAGCATTGGTTGTTTGGTAGATTTAGTAGCCTAATCTTAACCAAACGTTAACCAGTTGTAATTGTCATGTTGTTTTGGAAGGCACCGACAAAAAGTGTTTTCTGCTCTGTGTCGTTTTGGGGGGCAAATTTGTTGTAGACTTTTTAAAAACACCAGTCCAAACCTCACAAGTAGCAGAATTGAATTCCTAAGCATAAAACTAAGACTAAAATGATTTTGGGATTAAACAGAATTAAAGACCGAAACCTATTTCATTTTTCTTTACTCCCCACCGTGCATAAGTGTGGGTACACATGGTCAACCGCAAAGAAAAAACCTAATAAAATATTGAGGAATAGAAGAAGTGTGAATATCACAGAGGGTGAGTGAGAGAGAGGAGGAAAACAGAGGGACAGACGAGAGCATCAGGGCCAGAAGGTCATGTGATGGAGTGAGGCCAGGATGAAAAGAGGCACCAGCGCTCCCAGCAGGCTTGGCCTGTTTTATAGCAATCATTTTGGATTGGCCCACTGCTCATACCCGCAGGCTGCCTTCGTTTAGTGGACCACCAACTGTCGCAGGTGTTTTTTCATGGGCCAAAGTGGGCCACTCATTTCCTGCCTTCCTGCCATGCCCTGGCCCTATTCTGCATTTTTCATCAGACTGCTCGGTGCTCCAGGCTATATTTGTGTTAGATAAAAAAGACCCAGATTTGCGGGATGGTAACATTGAGAGTAACCTTGAGAATATTACAGCAGCGCTGACTGTCTCCAGACACCGGAATGAACAAATATGCATAGCACCAGCGAGTGAGTGACACGTTTGAGCTATTGAAGTGTGAATTAAAATAGAAAGACCAGCGGACAGCCATTGAGAACAAAAGAAAGTTGGAGCAAGCAGGCAAGAAAGAATTGGTTCATACATAAGATTCAGCAGGCAAGTGCATGAATATAGATGGATGTGCGAAAAGGGTGTTGGGGGAAAGGGAGCATGAAATATCTTAACTAAACTGAAAGTTATGGGTGTTAAGAGAGGTTTCGTCAAGGGCGTGATAGAGTGGATCATGTGTGGAGTTCAAAAATGTTCAAGAGACTAAACACAGGGGAGGGTGGCAAGAGGTAGCAGCTCCGTGGTTGCCTAAAGGTTTCTAAAAATGCCAAGAGTGAATAATATTGTTTAAGTCTAGGTGCAGCTGGAGCACGGAGATTGACCGTAAGAGGAGAAAGTTGGGTTAGGGTAAGAGTCAGCACAGCGGGTGGGACCAGTAAGATCTGCTAGACTCAGGGATAATAAGCAACACCGCCCTTGGTTTATAACTCACGCATAGTTGCTCTGGACCCTGACTGGAGCAGCGAGGAGAGGGGAGGGAAAGGGAAATAAGGGGAACGGCGAGAGAGTGGTAGGGGAGCTTGCTGGGAACCAGGCCTTTGATCACAGGGTGAAGAATTATAAGCTGAATGCCCACTGCTGCGGGGCCCCGACCCCAAAGCACCACGGGAAATGTTCATATTGAAATATCAACTCCTTTCTCACTTCACACGGAATCATTTAGTGGCACTCACATGGAGAGCAATAAACACATATAGACAGCACATTAACAGACACAGAAAAAGAATGCATTGTTCTGTTGTCTTGCAACTGTTGTCTGTCATTATAGTCACTGCTGGGGCGCTATGGGAATGTGACACAGTGACTCCAGATTACTTACACACACACACACACGCACACACGCACACACACACACCTACCTATATGTTAGCCAGCATTGACACACTGAGACTGGAAAAGAGGGAGGCTGTCAGAAGCATCTAAACAAGAGCAGCAGAAAAGTGGAACATGGTAGAAAGATGTGACATCTTTTGAAGTGTGAAGATAAAATAGTTCGGAGTCTAAACACGTCTCTGAACGGACGACATGGAGGGAGCCATTCAAATTCAAACTCAAAACAATGAGGAAATGCTGTGAAGCAACGTGATTCACCTATAAACGAGCCCCCTGACACACACAGGACAAGGCCACAAAACACACTGAAATGTCATGAGAATGAATGCGTCATGGATGTTTCTAAGCAGTATTTGCTTGCGTATCTCCCTGCCCTCTCGAGCATGCCTGAAGCTTACTCTGCTGGCTGACACAGAGGTGTGTGTGGGCCCATGGGGGTTTCCCATCTGCTGTGAGGAGGGAGGAAATGTGAGCATGGAATGAGCATAGCTTTGATTGTTTCTAATCCTCAAAGTAGAGGGGGCACCTTAGCACGTCGGCAGGGAAAGGCCAAATCCAGTGTGTGTGTGTGTGGGGGGGTGTCTGTATGTTTGTGTGTTGTGCACTGCTGATATAATAGCATTACAACACACACTTGAAACGATTATTTAAGTGTTTCAATGATGATTGTTTTGAAGATAGGTGGAGAGCGATGATGTGATCTGATGGGGCAACAAACTGCTTTCTATTGCTAAAGTGTCTTTAGGACCCAGCATGCCTGTAAATGTCAGTTGGGAGCAGAAAGCACTGGCCAGCGTCTTTGTTTCCATGTGGATAATTTAATTGAGAAAGTCTCATTAAATACCACTGCTGGTGGCGCCGGGGCTCAGACACATGTTGAGCCTGACCTTTCATCATAAGAACAATTAACATGACTGGATGCTCATTTAATCAGACGGCCATTTTATTATCATTATCTTAATGGCGGCACATTTATCATGGTTAAAATCAAACACTGTTAACCAAGCTGTGGCCTCCAGTAGGGTGACGTGGGCACGGGGGTTAAATGAGCATTCTGATTGGCTACAGCAACGAGAGGCTTTTAACATCACCTCAAAGCGACCACAGAAAGACAGAAAGTAGATGTTAAATATGAAGGAGAGAAGAAAGATTTATTGTATCCACTCATTACTCCACTCAGTCATACACAAAGCTTTCATGATGAGATGATTCTGTGTACAGTGCAACTATGACTCAAGTGCAGTGTGAATAAACAGATCCTGGCTCTCAGAAAAAAAGATGGTTATTTCTTTCCCTGAGTTTCTCAGTGAGTGTGTTTGCGTGCACATTGTTGCCATCTTTTTGCCCATTATATGCCATTTAGGCCCATGGCAATGGATATAGTGGCCACATTTAAAGTGATTACATACCAACTATTTTTATGAAATTGTACAAGCAAATTCATAAATGTGAGGCAAGGCCACTCTGAAACCAAGCTACCTTTGGGACAGCTCCAGCTCTCACTTCACAGTCCTGCTGTACACAGGGAACTCAGAGGGGTGGTTAAAATTGGAACACATTCATCTCAATCCCCTGCCTGCCAGCACTTATGGATGTTAGCCTGTTTTGGAGAGACAATGAAATCGAAGAAAGACGGGATTTCAGACTCCTGCGGTGTATGTGGACATGACTGAAAACACACACCTTTAAGCCTTAAGTGCGACTGTGTGTATTATACATGATTTGAATTCAACAGTAGCCTCTTCTTAACCTTGAACGCAAAGCTCACTTCCCACCGTTGTGTCACAGCAGCCCTGATGTGTCAGTTTACTGCAATGAGTTTGGAGAATAGAATTACTTTCCACATTGTCTGTCTTTTGTTATAAGTCCAATTTCCTCTACTACAAATAAAAGGTGCATCAATAATGCTAAAGGCTAATTGAATACAGACTCCTAGGCTACCGACAGGAACAAAGCTGCCTTGCTGGAAAAGAGTCATGAAAAAAACGGATTGAAAAGCTCCTTGAATGCAATAACAATGCTTTGAGCTCTATCTATGCTTCATAAAACATTCTCTATCTTCAAGAGAATTCGGATCCAGGTGTAGAATATGCCTTGTGTAATTTTTTTCCCCCTCTACTTTTCAAACTGCACCTCAGTTCACACACTATTTATTATACTTCTCTTTGCCTGTAATGTAGTTCTGTCTTTTTCAGCAGAAAAATATCGCCCAGCGAGACCACACCTTTTATTTTCTCCCTTAAAAGGAGAAGCTAAACACAAACACAACAGCCTGAAATCTCTTTTTTTGCCAATTTGCTGCTCCAGTTTAGGAGAAATCCATCAAAAATGTCTAGACTCTCTAGGTAAAAAAATTTTTTTTATCACCACTTTCATCTATTTTGATTTCTGCTCTTGTGACTTACACTTTTTTATAAATGTAGTGAACCGATATGTTATATTGTTATCTACCAATTGTTATAGGGAGGTCGAGGGCTACAGTACTAGACATCCAGAGCAGATACTATGTAACGTTATAATGTATTGATTGCAGTCTCTAAGCAGAAGTATCATGAGAAATGTCTGGGTTTCTATGCAGAAGAAGTGTTTGTGATGCTGCAGAGACAGAATGTTGTTCCCATTGTTCAACAGAGGTTATTAGCACATCTGCCATACCTGCAAGTGTTGGAGTACAAGTGTATTAGCACCAAAGAGGTGACAGACACATCAACAGAAGGCAGGAAAGGAGGTGTTAGAGTGTGTGGATATGACAGAGAGGAGAAAGAAATACATTCATGTCATAATTCTTTTATATTAAGTTTACAACCTCCAGCTGAGGGGAGGTTTTAGTTCTGGGAAAGATTTGTGTTGAGGGAGAGCATTTTGTGAAAACACATAAAAGAGTGCATGTTTAGTTAATGTCTTATCACTGCATCCAATTAGGATCAGATTTTTAAGCTGCTTGTCATCTTGATTAAGCAGTCACCACAGGGAGTCTGCAGAGGAAGCATTTTATGTAGGAGGGAAGTACAAGGACAGACCGTAAAATAACATGTCAGTAAAAAACGAAATGGATAAAATCATGCTGACTGTATAAATTCTGATATTGACATTCCTGTGTCTCTATTGTTTCTATTTCCCTCTCTAAATGTTTAGGATGGTGAATGAATGATGATCATTTTAGAGACAGAGATCTATACTGAAGTTCTGTTTAAAGCTGACAGATAACACAATAGCTAATACATTGCTTTCCAAAATGTATTTCTATCACATGCTTTAAGCCCACTTCTAAGACTAAGTAGTGTGTTGGCAGCAACTCAGGCAACCTTGAAGTTGAAAACTGAAGCCACACCTGTTATGTTATACTTCATTAGTCACTGTGAGGAAACGTGTCCTCTGTATTTGACCCGTTTAGCAACACTATGCAGCTGTGTAGCAGTCCCAAGGAACCAAATCAACGCCTAAGGCCAGCGAGTTAGTCAAGGGTAATATTAGGTGCATTCCCAGTACATGAATATCTTGTGGGGTTTGAACCCAGAACCTACTTGTTGTGATCATCTTTAGGATTGCCTCCATTCACCTGACAAGTGAGTGAAGTTGACCCAGAACCCTAACTGGACAGCAACCCCTGAAACAAATCAACTTTTGCCTCAGTAAATTACAGGAAGGTATGCATATTTACAGTGCCAAGCCTTTGTTTTAATAAATCAAACTGCACCACTTTGAGTCTTTTATATACAACTGGTCAACTCATGTTACTGATTACCCTCCAAATGTTGCTTTTGATGTATTTAGGTTAACTTCCATGGCAGAATCTCCAGTCTGTTCCAGAACAGCTTGATGAATGGGGGCCACTGACACTAAGCTACGAACTGAGAGAAAGCTATTTGTACAACAGCAGGCATTTAAGTTTGCCACTCTCTTGCATGTTAGTCTACAAATTATGCAAAGTGATGGCATTTGAGCTCCCTGTATTAGAGTGAAGCGAAAACAAATAAAGTGAACGGTTAACACAGTGCCCCTGCCTGTAATCTAAAGGTCATCAAAATATTGCAAAAACTATTTTCCGGCTACCGGTGAACTATACTGCAAAATATAATATTTACACAGTATCTGCGGTATAGTCTTGCAACTCTAATGAGGACTGCAGTACAAGTTTGATGGTAGACTCTGTCCCTGACAAAACTGCTAATGCTATCCATCTCATCAAACATGGAAGCGTGTATCTAATCTCGTAGCCTTGGGGCAGACCTGGAGGCCAGACGGATATACCCTTCCTCTCCTCAGGCCAGGCCAGAGCAATTACTACTGCTGCTTCACACACAGACCTGTGTCACCAACGCAATTAACAAGCTCCGGAGGAGCCTGGGCAACCAGAAAGGGACAGACTGTGTACACAGCATGAATGATGAGAGGCATGAGGATGGATGAGAAGCGAGGAAGAAATGGAGGGGAAAACACGAGTAGATCAAGCCAGGTTGCCAAGTTTTTGTGAACAGTTGTGTGTAGGTGGATGTCAAACCCATCTTGAGGGTTTGAATGAAACATATAATTTTTAGATGTCATACACGTGCAGACATATTCGTGCCAACGAATTTAATATTCCATTTTGGTATTATAATATAGACATATTTTTTTTAACTTTCATGTACTTTCGGGCAGAGATTTTGGAGAGCGAGCCTGCAAATGCTATATTTTTTTGCTTCCCACTTCTCTACATTCTACATTCATCCTTGTTGTGAGGATGATTCATCACAGCTGTGACAGAGAGAGTATAATGTGTTACAGCTCCCAGAAGGAACAGCAGTAGGTGTTATCTAGGCGGGTTGTTCATTTTATTCAGAGGCACGTTCCAATATAAGCTGGAGGAAACCAAGGATCCCGACTCCTTTCCACTGCATCCATGCCATCATGACACCCATCTCTATTAGCTTGCATGTGATCAGTTTTATGTATCCCCATTGGAAGCTTAATGCTAAACTATTATCCTCATTCTAAACCCTGGTGTGAGTCCCCTTTGTCTTCCTACTCAACAGTTGCTTTACTTGTCCAAGTATGATGCTCAGACAGGAAAAGATTGCACAGAGGTTAGAGACAGAGGCCCTAGGAGTCTTTGGTGACTATGGGATGTAAGAGGAAGCTGTCGAGAGGAGAGATGGATTCCCTGACCGTCTTGTCTCCACCCAGTCATTGTTCATGAGCTAGGGCTGCCAGACAGCTGTCTTTACCTGCCACCTCTGACAGATGCCTGCTGTCAGTCAGCCTGGGATGGTCCACAGTCTGCATCACCTTGTTGCTGGCTGGATCTTATGAGCCAGAACTAGAGTTAGAGTTTCTTAGAGGTGCTTAAGCTCTTTGTTGAATGCATGAAATAAAGTTAGTGTAAGTTGTGATAAAAATACAAACAAAAACCATACAAAGCACTGCCTTGCCTCAATAAATGTGTGTTATGTGCATCTTATTTGCGTAATTTTCTTTTGCGAATATGCTATTTTTGACTGCTCTTCACCTCCCATTTTTTATCCAAAGTGCAAAGTAAACACATTGGAAAGACACATAAGTCATCACCCAGGGATGGAATTGTTAATCTCTATCTCAAAGATGACACTATCTTTGAAATCTAGGTTAGCATCCCGTGGCTGATTCCTATTTCCTTGTTTTTGTATGTTTTTTTTGTGTGTAAAGACGCCAAGGGGGAAAGATGAATAAGAAAGTGCATTCACTGTGAGACAAGCAATACATTATCTTGAATGGTACAAGAGGTGTGGGTCCCTGCAAATAACTGTCATTTTTCACAGGCTTATGCACATCCTCAGATATACTTAAATTCATATATACAATACATATAGACACACACATGCAACACACACACACACACACACACACACACACACACACACACACACACACACACACACATCTCCGGGCAATGTGTGGTCTGTTAGAGAAATATTCTATTTCTCTTCCAGCTCTTGCATGCAAATAAACAGAATCATTAAGTTGTAGTGAGATGGTGGGTGGTGGAGCTGCTTCATTACTGGAAAACCACGGACTCCAACTGTCTTTTAAATGACAGCAGGGAGAAATAGGCTCTATTAAAGGCAGCAATCAAAGCTGCATCACCACTAGCAGGCATGTCACGTACTTAACTCAATCTCACAACCTATGAAGCAATTAATTCATATCAATACAAATAAACAAATGCCCATTAGGAAAAGCGGAGGTCTTGCGGCTGTGCTTTTGTTTATTTGCGTGTGTCTTTGTGCCCGTGTGTGAACATGCTAAGTGAAGTCAACATGGAAGAGCAGGTGTAATTGGGTGTGGAAAAAAGGAACCTTGTGGTCTCCCTGGCTAAATTAGATCAGACACTCCTCTCCTCTCCATTTCCTCCACAGACAACAGGCACATTGTTCCCCCTCAGGTGTGTTATTATTTCTTTGATCAGGTTGGACCTCTCAACAGACGACGCAGATGATGGGATAATGATTATTCACTGGAACCAGCCTCCCTTTGATAGCCCAGGAGCCCACATCTGGCTATGCCTCCTCCTGGCTAACTTAAATCTATTTAGCCACAGCCACACTAAAACACACACAAGAAAAAAAAAACACGTCTAAAAGGGTTTGAGTGCTCTGGTGCTTGGTCAGCCTGCAGTGGCTCAGTGAATGCTGAGGATCAATGCCGCATGCGGCCAATCATTAAGCCCCATTATTTCTGTAAAGGGAAACTCACAAGAGAATGCAAACCCAGATGTGCTACAATCCAGATAGCAATGACCACCGGCTAAATGAGTTTCTTCGAGTCAATATCTCAATGCGGAGAGATCAGACATGCTGAGAAAGCATTCTTGGCTTGATGAAGCAGCTCTGGTAGAAAGCAGGTGTAAAGCCAATGTGAGCCGCATGGCGTGATTCTGAGAAGGCAAGAGAAGTGAAGTGAGAAAGAAAAACGAGCGGTGGAGAGACAAGGGGGTTCTGATTGAAGCTGTGAGTTGATGAAAGTGGGTTCTAGGTTGCCTGGGCCTGTAGGCATGAAACCAGTCTGCATTTAAATCCATCTATGGAGAAGAGACCCTAAAGAGTTCTGCCGCTCCATCACTCCCCTTTGTTCCCAAACCTCCAATTCCCAGTGCTATCTGGATGGGTTGCTGCTTTGAATTTTGATGAAGGAAAACTAGAAATGCTCCCCTCCCTGAATTACCTCTTTACAGCACTTCATCTCTCCTCCTGTCACAATCCATCGTCACATACCTGTAAGGTTTTCTGATAAAAGTGTCTTGGAAGACTGATGGTTTTCAGGTTTGTCGTGTTTTGTGAGAGACAAATAATACAGGAATTGTTTCTAAAGTAAAAATATGAATGTCATCTTCAATATCCAATCTAAGAAACAGACCGTTTATTTATAGATTTAAAACAAAAATAGACAAATACAAACAAGAGAAAATGTCAGACTCCTGTCTGTTGTTACACTAGAATAAAGAATGAGCTGTAGGAGGTATTTCAATAGGCTGCTGACACACCAACATTTCCCTTGGGTGGGTATACAGCTCCCACTGCATCTTAGTGCAGTGCTATAGTAGTAAAGTCATGTTGTTGTCAAACATGCCCCTCATATTACAGGTGACACTACTTTCCATTTTGAATTTAAGGCAACAGAATCAATCACATAAAAAAACTGCTGATACAGACCGACTTGTGGCGGTACATCGCGAATGAAAGTTATGGCTGAGCGGGTCAAGGTAGAAAGTGCGTACACTTGGACAGTAATCCATCATATGCTGCAGATTGGCCAGGAGTAATGAGCCTTTACATTAGAGTACATAGAAAGCTGATACGGCGGGAGCGCTATTTTGCAAAGTCAAATTACAGTTCGATTTTCACCTAACAAAGACTCAGCAGCATTCACCAGTCAATATATGTCAAAATGTCCCCTGTTTTTGATAATAGATCTGACAAGCACACAAGGAAGTGCGCAAAAATCTACAAGCATAAAGAATCAGTAGAATCAGCAGAGGAGGGGTGAAGGCAACATGATGATGGAAGAGTGAAGAACAACATTATAGAACAAAAGCTAGAAAAACATTTTTTGTTTTTTTTTTTACAATCAAAATATAACACCCAGGACACCTTTGTAATATATTCTCTTGACGACGTAAGGCATTGTGGCACCAGACAAATGTCTGAGAGTGTCTAGAATGTTTGTCAAAACGACAGAACCAAAATGATATTGTAAGGAAAGTGTGAAGCGCACCGCGTCACAGAACTTCCCATTTCTGACATCTGTCGGGCTTAACAGATGCTCCGCTAGGCTGCCTAGCGAGGCTCCTCTCTGAGTCAGCCAGGCTCTCTAGTAAGCCAAGGATCTGACTGGCTGTGGAAATTGAGCCTGATTGTAATTGATTGCACATAAGTTGCTTGCTTCAATTAAAGAAAGTTACTAGCCAGTGAGGAATTAAAAAAGTTTGAGTGCAGAAAAAGACGTGGCCATCCATATTTGTCACAGCAGCTGTCCTCAAGGTCAGCTCAGCTCACTGCTAGCAGGCACCAGGAGGAGGAGGGGCGGAGGGTAAAAGGGAGTTGGCCGACAGAGAGAGGGCCAGCCTGACAGCTCAACAAGGCTGACAGCTGGCTGAAGCAGACATTGAAGGACAGGTGGATGTAGAACGAGTCTGATATGCTGGTATCAAGGGGCGTGGTCCATGGATGGTCCAGAGTCATTGTCTTCGTAGTCCCGTGGGTCCATGGGGTTCGCCCTCGGCTCTGGTAGCCTGGAAAAAAAGATAGGATAAAACAGAACAGAGACAAATTAGATGGCTGCAAGTCCTCCAACTCTTTCCTCTTCCATAAACACCTGTGTGCAGTCACACAAACACACACACACACACACACACACACACCCTCCACCATGCGCACATATTATGGAAATATAATAAACCTTTGTGAAATGTAATCAACTTCAATCAAGCTACGCCTTAAGTAGAAATCATCCATTCTGTCGGTTTTATATTAGCAGCTCTGTGGTGACAGAGACAAAGTGATAGCTAAATTGCAGGGACCTGTAGCAATCCGAGCCTGGCTGATAGATTCAATTTCACTGGCGACAGTCTACACTAATCATATGCTCTAATTGGACAATGTCGTAAGGGTGATAGAGCACTTCTCCTCCCCGAGAAGCAACTCTTCTGAAACTTGTCACATTCCACTCTCCATCCCTCTTATTATGACTTCCCCCCCCCTGCATATATGGTACCACACATCCATTTTCAAAAGACTTTAGGTCAGCATGTTTTCTAAACACACTTACTGTAGGGGATGCTGTTTAATTCAATGAGATTCAATGCACTTTAGAGCTAGGCCATCTAATTTCACCACTCAAATGTTTCTTTTAAAACAATCACTTCCTATGACCTTGGACAGCCAGTTTGCATTTGTATTTGGGAATTTATCATATATAAGATCAAGAATCAACAAAAAAGAGATTATTCTGCCCTGATGTCATACTGATGTCTAGTTTTATAGGGCACAAACTGGAGTAGTTAACCATTATGACCGCTTGACTGACTGGGCACTTTTCTGATATAACTGACATTTCAAGTTCAAGGTCAGAACTGATCAAAACAATACAAATACAACACAAAATGAAGCATTTGGATGCAGCTGTTCACTGTCAATTAAGCAGCTACATCAGTGTGTATCCACAGCGCATACACTCTGTTCTCTGGTTATTACAACTGGAGGAAGAGTGGTTCATGGCAACCAATAAAGCAACAGGTAATTTGTATAGTAAGCAAAATTATCACAAATAAATCACAAATGGTTACACATCACAGCGGACTAAATGAATGAGTCATTCTCCAGACAAGCTCAGTGAGCATTACCAAAACACGGCACAAACAACTGTAGCATTAGCAAGGAGATAAGACAGTCAGTCACTCGCACAGTATATTCAATTTTATGTGGTGCAACACAAAATATCTCATCAGATGTTTTATAGTTTAATGTTAATGATTTTTCTACACAAACAAAAACAAATATAAAGGAGTCAAATGAAAGGTCTTCAATTCCAGTATAATGAGTACATCCAGAATTGAAAACCTTGTAATATTTCATTGCCAAAACAAGTTTAGTGAATTCATAATAAATAATGGTTAGCCACAGGTCAGAGTCACCACAAAGATGTGAGGAAATGTTCCCTCAGATGCACTCTTATTATTCATGAGAGAAAGAGTTTGCAATTTTCAGTGTTGTTTAGCTTCACTAAGACTACATCTTACCAAGCAGACTTTTACCTCCTTCACCAGGTTTGTGAATGAGAGAAAGCAGTTTCACAACACCAGTTGTGGCTGAACACTTTACTACCTTTACTACCAAAAATGAGAGCACATTATAATGTGGTAATCTATCATGAAATATAATTAAACAGATATTGCATGTTGTCCTGGATAAATCATTTTATGTATGTAATCCTTTATACAAGACAACCAGCAGCTAATTATTACATTCTACATAGACTTGTCTAGCACTATTCTGTGCTCTTGTAGAGTGAAAAAGAAGCCGATGATTAATTATTTTTACCTCCTTCGTTGAGAAAGAATTCACCATCACTAAAGTGGCACAGCCATGGTCTCTGCCATGAAACAAGTCTCTGTTAAGACTCAAGGATGAGGTTTCCCAAAACATCACGTTATGACCTCTAGGCCATAAAACATGACACACCAAGTCTCAGGGATGACATTAAGGGAAAGCTAAGTGACAACTGCCCAATTTACAACAGGCCTGTAATAAACTAGCCATATACGCCCACATTCCAGAGTATGGGCTGAATATTCAACACTCTGAAGTCTTGACACCAGAACAAAGGAACTTTTGCCATGCTGAATTAAATGTATATTAATGAATATTCTATGTTTAACCAACCCTCCAAAAGTACTGAAGTTTAACATGTTTAACTTGCTGATTTTGATGCAGGTAACATGGAAACTGAACCAACAGGAATGTTTTACACCTATCCACTAATCCAGATAAAGGTGGGGTGTCTGGTCTTGTTTAATAGCTAATGAAAAAGGTCATTTGAATTTGCATTTACATCACAAATAAATAGATCATAGCTTGTAATGAAATAAGATTTAAGTTAAAATGCCTGAAACATTTTCTGAGGTCAGAAGTGTCTGTGTGGGGGTTCGCCCTTCTCCTGCACCCCCCACGTTCCTTTAGCAGAGATCAAAAGACGACCTATAGAGAATTATCAATTTTTTTCTCATTTGCTAAACCTATGAAGATACATATATGTGGATATACATATAGAGATCTATCTGCATGGGTTAAGTTTGTGTCACTAAATTGTTAAGATATTGATTTTTTTCAGATAGCCGAAGTTGAGTGTCATATCTCTACTTCTATTTGTACAGATGTGTATTAATGACCATGCATTTGGTGCTGCTGTGTAAGAATATTACCACTACAGTATTTATCTCCTATCCCTCTGTCAAGGACACATATCCAGCCACCTCTGCTTCTCTCCCTCACTTGCTTTAACACTGTTCCACCTCTGCTTTCCTGCCCGTGCTGCATGCAGCACAATCTTTGAAGCAAAAAATCTACACGTGGGTTAATAGGCAGCGGTATCTTTCAGAGCGCTGCTCCCTGAGTATTCCTGTCTGACATACTTCTGTTGGCAGAGACAAAGAGCTGCTTCCTCCTTTCCCTTCCTGCACCTCCTCCAGGAGCACATCATCACAACAGGGCGTCTCATCAAAGAGCAGCCGCAAATGTGTGCACACATGAGTACATGCTAGCACACGTGTCTACACATATCAGCAGAACATTGTTATGACCAGTTGGTCTTTCAAAACTAGATGGATTAACATAAAAATGCTTAGTGTGCAAGCCATAAACAACACTTTTAGGTTTTAACAAAGCAGTAACAATATGTATACAGACACACACATACAGGCTTAATTGCTATATAATGATAACACCTTTCTTAAGTACACATCTGAGACATTACTTATTCAAAAGTGCTGCACACATTCAAATTCTTGACAAAGTCACCGCTTGTACTTTTTCTTCCGCATATTCAAATTGTCTACAGCGTCACACAGGCTGTTCACTCTCCACACAGTTCAACACAGCACAAAAACGTTTGCATTAAGCTGAGCCCCATGCTCTCACACAGCTCCCTCCTGTCTGAGACTGTTTGGGGCCAACCGTTGGCAGACTTATTTGTGTAAGGCAATTTCATCTTGCATCTCCAGTCAACCAAAACAGTCACCCTGCTCTTTGTAAAAAAGAAAAAAAGAACAAGACGAAAGTAATTACATATATATTTATATGGCACAAAGCGAGGCCTCCACATTGGAGGCAAATGAACTATTTATATTCAAACGGTCTTTGCTAAGCCTTAGGACACATGGATGTAATAACTTATTTATTCCACCCGCAGGAAAAGGCCATTACTTGAGAGAGAGAGAAAGAGAGAGAATGGCAGCGAATAGGATGGGTGGTAGAGAGAAAGGACAGAGTGGAGCTTCAGCATGCAACAAAATGTCAGTGGGTGGGTGATAAATTCCCTACAAGTTAAAGCCCTTGCTTTGTTCTCTTTTTTATGTCTGTTCATCTTCC
This sequence comes from Nannoperca australis, assembly GCA_036023655.1. Taxonomy (NCBI): domain Eukaryota; kingdom Metazoa; phylum Chordata; class Actinopteri; order Centrarchiformes; family Percichthyidae; genus Nannoperca; species Nannoperca australis. The sequence goes on along the minus strand of JAVQJD010085357.1, from coordinate 12,827 downwards.
CTGGCGTAAGTAAAATATCACGTTGCTGTGTGTGTGTGTGTGTGTGTGTGTGTGTGTGTGTGTGTGTGTGTGTTTGTGTGCGCGCGCGTCCTGATGACTGGGTTCTTTCCGTCCATGACTTATTCATAAGCTGTAATGCAGGCAATGTATTATTGATCAGGACCGATCATTGCCTCCTCCCCTTGGTGTGACCATGGCTTGTGCTGGGAGCCCTGCTACAGGGCTCACTGTCTGGACTTCAGGGAAACACACTGACTGTGATTCTGGGTGATGGATGGACAACAGCCTTGATGTGTGGAAATTTGGATCATTGTGTGTGTGTGTGTGTGTAATTGTGAGAGAGATAAGAGTTTCGATAAGACTGATATACCAGAGCAAAGCTAATCTCACTAATGTCTCCTCTCTGAGTGAAACAGTGACGTTTTTCCAATAGCCCTAAAATGAACCCATCGCTCATTGGAGAAAACCTCTGGTTCCCAAAGAGGGAAACAGAGGGAGGGACTGTGCATGACGTTGCCTAGACTTTTGTATCTTCTGTCCTGTTTTGGCCTGCACCCCGTGGAGCTCTCTGGGCGATAGAAGAGGGAGGGGTCCTTGCCCTGATTAAGTTTGAATTCCCTGCTCCTGGCAGAGAAGCTGCAGGACTCCAAAGTCATCATCCGGAAACACTCCCATCACGCCGTGGCAGCCTTGCCAGCTTGATCCAGCCTCATTGCCATATGAATAATCATGCTGCAGTGGCTTGGATATGCTGAATGAGTTTGAGGTGTGTGTAAAAATATAGAGACAGGGGAACAGGCAGGAGGTGTGAAGCAAACTGAAGGTTTCTTATAGGTTCTTCTTATATGAGAAGATATATATTCTCGTATATCTTATGAGAATAAGGTACATAGCGCTGGTGGCAATCATCCTAAGGGTAAAATAACTATTGCAATTTACATTTCCAAACAGTGGTGATGCCATCTAGGCGTACTCCATCACACAGGATGGCGGGGCCCATTTCTTAAGCCCTGAAGGCCTATGAGGTTTGGTCTAATGAGAGAGGATCCTTAATGATTATTGATAGAGCCCACGAGGACAGAGTCTTACCCTTACTCTTCAGTGAAGCAGTGTACTCTGCCACTACTTAATGAAGTATATCTTGTCACTCCTGCGGATGATTTAACACTACAAACAGCTTGGCGACACGAGATGACTGTGATATGGAAAAATTCATCAAATAAGTGAAAGGGGGAAAGAAAGGAGCGTATAGCATTAATGACACGAGGAAGGGAGAGTGAATACAAAGAAAAACAGGGATTCATTTGTAGATGGCAATCTCATGTTAAAGAAAAACAAATACACACTGCAGACTATTATAAGTAATTTACCTTATCTGCACTAATGCTCTGCTGGATCTAATTGGTCATTGTCCTGGAAAGGTTTACAACCTTCTCTTGTCTGCCAATGTTCAATCTTCTCCCTATGGAGGCGTGTGTAATTCAGAAATAGCCCCTGCACACACCTTTCATTAAGAGCACCGCCGTGACCTTCCCAACATTTTGCACTGCGATGATCTTGCAAGCGAGAATTTGAGATATGGGTGTACCCTAATGAGGAGAAATGTGAAGGAAACCCGGAGGAGGGCAAATGAGTGACATGGAGAGGTGAAGGAAGACTTAAGAAAGGAACAGACAATTTCTCAGAGCTTCAGGAAGGTGAAGATCAGAGAACAATAGGAGGAGAGCCAGAGTGTTGGCAGGAAGTAACAGCATCGTGATTGGAGCTTGTTGCTGAGGCTCAGACACAAGAAAGGGAGAGGTGATGTGTAAGCGTCTACGAGTAATACATTTTCTAGGAATTTCTATTAAAGTTCCATTGTCACAGGTTACTCAGGCCATGATCAGATAAGCTGCTTTTTCCCCTCATGCTGTAATACAAAGAGCACTTGCGAGCACTGCCGGGAAACACAATCATCAATAGTCTTTTTAAGGCTCGAAGTTTAAAAACTCGCAATTTCTAAAATTAGGTGCAGCACAAGAAGGCAATGTAGGGCTGTCACCAGTAACTGCTGCTGTGTAAATATAACTGTGATCAAAAATACATCAAATTACTAACTCATTTCCTTATTTCCTTATTTCCTATATTTGCAGAAAAAGTAACAGCAGACTTTGGAAGGAAATAAAATAAATTTCGTGGGTAGTGATAATTGAATCTCAAAAACATTTTATTTCAAAGGACAGAAGCTTTTTACAGTTATCATCCACATTGCCAAAAACTGCCTAAAGTAATAAAAACGAACTCATTTAGCAATCATCGACATTTTAAACAGCTGATTATGCTTTCCTTCCTAGCCATAATCAATGCTGGGTCTTAGCTCTCTGAAGAGCTTTAAACAGGTTTTAATATTATCTTCATGACAGGACTTCAACTGTTAGTATTGGAGACTTCAGGCTTTGAAAAAGCTTCCTGGGGTACCCCAGAAGTTTGCCTTAGGTCCATTTGTCCCAGTATGCACAAGCTGTTTTCTCACATCTGTCTTTTTCTTTCGAAAGGTGTTACAGCTTAGTGCCAAAATATCGGAACATTCCAATTGTAGCTTTTCACAGTATGTTTTTAGCAAACAACACTAACTCCTTACCTCATGTTTATTTAAACTCTGTACTATTACAAAGATTAAAGGTTAAAAGTGTCATCCATAGTTGGCCTCTTGTTTAGACTACTGTAGCTCTTTATTCTCTATAGTGGTGTGTATATCTATATTTATATATATAGCAACACTCATTTAAAATTCAGCTGCTCAGGATTTTACTGCTACAAAGAAACAAAAGTGCTTTGACCCGCATCTCTTGTCACTTACTGCGTTGTTACTTATTTATTTTTAGGAGAGACTATTTTAAAATTTAAGTGATTACTTTCAAAGCATGACTGAGTTTGCCACATGCTACATCACATGCCTTTCAAGTACATGTGAGTTGCACAGACTGTGATCTTTAGATGAGACCTATCTGATTTTTACAAAGTACACTGAAGACTAAAGGTAAATGTGATCTGCACTCAAGATCTTCAGAATAACACACCTGAAGAGATCAGGTCAGAGGTCAGTAAAATGTTTTAAATCACTTCTATAATACTTTATTTATGCTTGTTTATTATGCAAGTTGTTAGTGATGATGTTGATGGTTGTTTTGTCTGTTGATGCCGGCAATGATTCGATGACTTTCACTAATTTCTATTTCTTTTATGCAGTTCTGTTCTATTTGTATTTTTAAAGATCTTCTGATGATGCACCATCTTCCTCTGGTAACAGAGTGTCTGTCCTGTCATGGCAGAAAGAGAAAACCTCAGCGAGTATGACAGCAGTTATTGAGGAGCGAGGACTCTATTAACATTCTGTGGTGAGAGGCTGCTATTTGGGCACAGGTGCTAGCAGCTCTGCCGGTGTTGCAGGTGGATGGCAGAAAGGATGACTCACAGCTTGGATTTTATGACTGTTTCACTGTTTTGCTTTTAAACCACTGACACAAATGATTTGATGCATGTTTGATTAACTGACGCACAGGAGTATACTGAAATGCATAAACAGGCATTTCAATTGGATTATGTGACAGTAAGTGTCACATAATGACCAAAAAGACGTGCAACTGATATTGGTTTTTAGTATTTGTTTATACTAAACAACTTACATACTTTGTTTATCAGTTTTAGCTTAGTTTGATCAGAAGTCTGGGGTTTACTCACAACAACAACCATCAACTAGAGGGCTGTTCAGAAACTTTCTCTCATAATCAAAAACTGAAGCCATGTCTAGTGTCCTAGTGTACATGCAGGGATTCATGATGTTAGCGATTTGCCTTGAGACAAAGAAAACAACCACAACGCTGTTCTTCCTCCACGAGATGGGAGAATAATCTACACCGGTGTCAAAACTCTGGCCATTTTAATGAAAAATCCGTAACATTTCTTTATAGCCTCCGTCTGTGCAGCCACCCCTGTGGGACCACATGCGCAGCAGTACTGGCTTTGTTTACATAGTGATTTATTGGGCTGATGAGATTATTTTCCCCAGGAAATATAACTATCTAAACTCATGATATCCAGGCTGACCACAAATTGATGATGAACAGAAAAAGAAATACTGTTAGAATTTGACATCTAAAATGACTGAAGCTGAGAATCAAGCTGAGAAAAGTGTTCTCTTTTATCTTATCAATTATGAAGAAAGCGCACAAGTCTTTTTGTAATTACAATCTACTTTGGGAGGAAACTCGTCAAATATGCACACATGTACAATTTATATCTACATTTACATGAAATTAATTATTGACTGTATCTTATTGCCTGAAGATCAGCGAAAGACTGCCTGACCAAAGAGAGCCTACAATCATGTGGGAAATGTTGTAAACCGACTGAATAATTTCTACAAACAGTGACAGTCTGCTTCTTTCAGAGTCACTGGTCTATTCATACTGTTCACTGGGATTGTCTTCCCCCTGAAAAACAATGCAACACCCCGTGGTGTTTCCATCCTGTTCCAAAGACTTAATCAGTTCACAGAGGAAGTGAAGAGACGAGGCACAACAACAGGCAATGCATCATGGTACAGGGGACAGAGAGCTAGGGGCTGTTTAATATGACCCTTTTTGCACCGCAGCTCATTCATCAGAGAAAAATGGGAGAGGCGAGGATAAATCCATCTCATCATCCACCACGTGTATCGCCTCAAGTAGACCCCATTCAAACTCATGTTCATGGATGCCAGTATTCTAAAATGTACATCAGGAAGTGCGGCGTGTACCACTCCGGCCTAGGATTGCGTGCAGTCAACTCACTACATGATGTATTATGCTGAGGATGCCTTCTCCTGCATGCAGACTACTAACAGTGAGGCGGAAAGGTCAGTGAAGCGGAATAAAATACTGTGCTGATGCTCAGCCAATCAGTATAATCATACAGGTTTGTCTGTGCTGCAGCAAGTGTGAGGAGTTTGACGAACACCATCATCCCTCCATGAACTTATCTCTCGCTCACTTTTGACGCATGTACCTTCCGCTCATCATACAGAGAAATGAATGCAGAGCCATTTTGATAAGATCATTACACCAGTGTAAAGGATCAATCTTTCATTGGCTCATTTAGTGATTCTACAGTTTCTGTGGCCACAGGGGTAATTGAGGAATTAATTGAGGAGAACTGCAGCAATAACATCCACGTAGCCCACAAAAATAGAACTGCTCATTAGTATAAAACCGAAATTAAACTGACCTGAACATGAAGACAAGCATCCCTGTTGTCACTTGCTTTAGGTATGTGACTGTGTGTGGACCATCATGCAGAGGTAAATACACCACAATACCTTTAAAGCCCCTCTTCACCAAGATGCAATCTGACAATCAACAATTATCCTGAATAGCACGCCCCTGTGCAGGCACTGGACTGTGCCTTCCAATTTTCAGGAGCCATTATACTCTTGGTCACAAATTAAATGGCAATGAATGACGTTAAGAAGATCCCTTAGAGGAGAGCAAGGAGGAGATAATGGAATCACCTTAATGGTTCCCCACTGTATAACAAAGAGAGAGGGGAGAGAGGTCAGACATGTTGGATGTTGACTGCTGACAAGAGGTTTGATCTTCAGGCGTTTAAACTGTGTCATTCCCTGGTACTATTCATTTGTGATGCTTACAAATATTTATTTATTTTTAAGACAGACACATAAAAAAGCCCAATTTCTGGACCAGGATAAATGGCTCACTGTGGTCTACTGCCATTGCGTCCTCTGGTGATACAAAGTAAATGTTACTGTTCGGCGTTTTACTGTGAGAGCGACATGATGACTACTAGAGATTTAATAGGACGCCGTGTGTTAAAAGAATACTTTAAATAGTGGTCGCCGAAGGGTCAGCACTGTTCTACAGCACAGCTGAAAATTTTACTGATGGTTTAATGACTGAAATAAACCTAAACCAAAAACAGGAACCATTTGCAAAAAAACATATATACATACAACAAGCCCCAGCTGCCATCCGTTTCCAGTACAACTCAAAGTATCTAAGCTAAAGTAAATAATTAAACACTGAATCACAACTTGCAAATCTGGCCACATTCCAGTCTGTGTTGTTAAAGCAGCTACTACAGTATATTCAGCCTTTGACCGCCACCATAGTTACCTATGTTACACAGTTAAGATGAGTCTATGTTACTTAGACTCACTTTATCATTGCTTAGAGCAAGTAAATAACTGGATGCAACTAAATGTTTGAATGCCATTTTAATGCTTTTCTTTGCCTATGTAAAGCTTGTTGAATGGCCTGCGTGTTTGTAAGGTGCTATATAAATAAAGATGCCTTGTCTTGCCTTTGTCCAGTTTTGTAAGACCACTAATATCTCAGGCAAAGCGAGGTTGATCTTGCTTCATTATACAGGTTCCAGGGTCTGGAGAAATGTGATATTGCCCAGAAGAGCAACACTTCCTTTTCTTGCATGTTCCTATTAAACATGCAAACTTTAAATGCAGACTTTGGCTTTGGCTTAAATTGAAATTTCTGTAGTATCTAATACTCCTTTGAAGCTTGAATCTCAAGCCCACAAGAGTGAGAAACGGAGAGGAAAACACACTGGAGAGATAAGTTTATATCTGTTCTTTGGAAAGCACACAGCATCAGCTTATAGGTAATGAACAGTGAGCATCTATGCTGTCCTCCCTTATACTTAAGACTTCTTACAATCTTCCTTTCCTAGTCCCTCTTTTGTGACTTAATTTTATTTCTTGGTCCAGTATCCAGTATCAATGATTCCTACGGACACAACAAAAGGCAAAGATGGACAGTGAGGTTGAGGCATCACGGCTTGTTTCTTCTTATTCCTCCCTTCATTGGCCCAGGCTCATGATGCCTTCCCCTCTCTGTCCATTTCTGCCCTTTGTCGTCTCCACAGGCCGCATTGGTCCAGAGTTACTGAAGGGAGTCCTTCCTTGCCTGATCTGCACCCCTCAGTCATGTGACCACTGACCAATGGCTGCCTGGCTCTGTCCCACAGCCAGACAGCCATTATGAAGACTGACTGGTCACAGTAGCGCCCACACACTTGGCAGGCTGGCAGAGCTGCCCCCTGTTGCCTCTTTCAAACAACCCCCTTCTCTAACAGCAGAACGCCGGCGCCGCCCTAATCAGTACACTGCCCAGGTGCCCAGACGAGCTGTCGCGGAATCTGGATTTCTCTGGAGAGATTTTAAAATGAAAAGCCTGTTTACACCACACTTGGATCAATGATACCGACTCCTCCTCCAACCGCACTCTCCTTTATCAGAGACGCAGGGATGTCAGAGGCACATATGGCCAGAGAAGAGGATGAGGAAAGAACAAGAGAGAAAAAAGTGTGTGCCTATGAGACAGAGAAAAACTGACAGAGTTGGAGAACAGACTGGCTATTAGGAAAAGCCTTCTGTCACATGAAAACTCCCCCTCCCTTGCATCCAAGCCCTCAGTGTGAAGGACACCCAGACAGACAGCCCAGAAAACCTGGGCTCCAGACTGTCACAACTCTCATCTCGCCAGATAAAAGTCTCATACGCCTCATCCACCCCTACTGCTTTTCCCTCTGCAGAATGTTAAACACACAGTGGAATAAAGGGCTTCCCTCAGGGTGCAGCACAAAGATGTTCCTCTTGCAACAAACAAAAAGATTAACAGTTATGTTCTCTAACACAAAGCCAAGTTTAAAGAAAAGTTCTAAATGCAAATTTTGTGCTATAATGCAAATGTCTAAAGCATGGCACTGCACAATCTGAGACTAGTTTGGGCTTTATTACTCTGTGAAATCTGCTGTTTTGTTCCTGCTAAAGCAGCACTGCAACACAGTGAAAAACACTCATGGGGCTAGACAGCTCCCCAGTGCTGCCTGACTAATAAACTTTTATGTCTACTAATGCATCCTGTAAAACATCAACATCATAAAAGCCTACCTTCTCCTTGGGGTGACATGCCCCAATCGGATTTTGCATCATCAGGAAACTGGAAGCAATTTTATTGATTTGGGTTTTTTTTTTTATAAAGAGGGCTTGCCTTAGGAATTTGATCTTTTATCTGTAATCACAGGTGAATTTGTAAAAACAGAAACTGAGAAAATTCACAAAAATCAAAAGCAATGACATTTCATGAACAAGAAATTGTCTTGTTCAAAAGGGAAACTCAGACATGCAAACGGGACTCGCTTCAGAAAAAGCAATTAATTTTTTGTTCCCATCCCTCCCTTCACAGAACAACGCTGGATTAAGGTGATTTTGTAAAGTGCATGCTAAATCTCCCATTAGGATCCTGAAGTAGTTAAATCCCAACCATCTCCTCATTCCTCTCTAACCAGTACTATAAATCTACATGGTGACAGGGCTTGTCGTGAAGCTGCTGAATTAAACATTCCTCCCTTCGCTCACTCCTCGTTCCCTTCACTGGGAGAATAACTGAGCACAGAGACTACGGACTGGAAGAGGGAGGAGCGCACTGACAACTGCCCCACTGAGCCATCAGACACGTGCTTTGACGTTGCCGTGTCCAACTGTGGAAGGGAGATGTTTGCCAATGTTGTGTGTGTGTGTTTGTGTGAGTTTGTGTGTGTGTGTGTGTGTGTGTGTTCTGTTTCTGTGTTGACAATTCATACCTTGGGCCAGAGGTTTGATAAGGCACTGATTCATTGCCCCTTGGTTCAGTCTGCCACTATCATCCTCCAACATCTCCACCAAGCTGAAATCATAACTGTAATTCCACCCGAAGGCTAACACACTGGGATGTGTGTGTGTGTGTGTGTGGTTAAAGGGGACATAGTAGGTGAGACAGTGTGAGGAAGGCATCTGTGTGTGAAATCATCTTCCTGTCTGTGCGGAGAGACAGTTGCCTTGTTCTTTCCATCTTTCCACTAATTACCCTAACCGTGCAAGTGTGCATACGTGTGTGTGTGTGTGTGTGTGTGTGTGTGTGTGTGGTGTCGATGTGTGGTTTTAGAATGAATAATGAATGTTTATACACAGTGTGACATCTTTGGAGCACTTTAACTTGTGTGTGCGGGAGCATTGCATGCATGAAAGGGTGGAAGGCAAAGTCTCTATAGATCCAGTATGACAACCTGTCTTGTGGATAGAACACTGAGAGCGGAAGTGTGTGTGTCTGTGTGTGTGTGTGTGTGAGTGTGAGTGAGAGAGAGAGGGAGGAAATGGGAGAGAGAATATGCATAGAGTTTGCAGAGAACCTATTTTTCTTGTTTGTAAATGGGCATAATTTCCTGACAAGATACAAGACAGCAGAAGAGGGAGCTCTAATTGCCTAGTCCACTTCCTGTGCAGTATGTCATATCTGCCCAAGCCAAATAATGTTATTCTCAAATCAAAACAACAAACAAAACCCACAAGCACCCGCATATTGCCTGCAATACACCAGCAACAGGCAACATGCCCATCTGACCAATTAGCAACTGGCAGATTTGCAGTATCTGACCATAGACTGTGGTGATTACAGTCTATGTGTTAAATGTCCAGATAAGCTGTTCAAAAGAAAAACTGGCCAGTGACTTTTACATGAGAATATGGCTGTCTGAAAACAAAAATCACTATTCTCACTAGTGCTACAACTATTTTAGCCATGTTAGCAGCGTGGCTCTAGAGATGGCAATATTGGTCTGTCTGTCTACCACTTCCGTGCAGACTATTATATCCTACATACTATTGGATGGATTGTCATATACAGACATTCATTGTCTCCAGACGACGTTGGTCATCCCGACTTTTCATGCCATGCGCCAAAGTGAAATGCTATTGGATTGCCAATATAATTTGGTACAGACATCTATGAAGCCCTTATGATGATTTTGTTTTAATTAATTGTCATGACTTTTTCTCAATAGCAGGTCAAAATTATAATTTTTCCAATATTTAGTTTTGTGACAAAATACAATACAAAAAAGTAGTGACATCACCATCAGTCACAACTGTACTTTGTGTTTGGTGTTAATTATCAAATGTTAGCATGCTAACATGCTTAATTACAATGGTGAAAAAGGTAAACATACCTGCTAAACATCAGCATCTTAGAATTGTGACCATGTTGGTGGTCAAATATTTGCATTTAGCTTAAAATGCAAATAGTGCCTAAGTGCAGTTTCCCAGAGCTGTTGTTAAAAGAGCTTACTTTTTTAAAAGATTATCATGCTTTACAGTCTGACAGCAAAAAAATCCAGACATGACATGCGACTTACTATAATATATTGCTCATTAATCACAGAATCTGAACTACAAGGTAATGTCATCACAGCTGCAGCAGAGCTCCATCTCGCCAGATGTGCTTTGACATGCGATGATAAAAATAAAAATAAAAATCACATCTGCACTTTCGAAGTAGCGATCCAACTCCTGCTGTCTGCCAACTCTCTCTCATTGCACTCCCTCAATCACTTTCCTCTCACTTCTCTTTGTCTTTGTCTTCAATTTCTTCTTTTCAAATAATTACATGTGTATAAAAACACACTCACACACTACCACACACGTAAAACAGCAGAAGTATCTGTTTTCAGAGGGGGAAGTGAGCAGTAATTAACACATTTGGATAAAAAAAAGATACTAACTCCTCACAGCCTTCATTTTAGGAGAAGACACAAACCGCACAGGCTTCAATAACAATGTGATTATTAGATGGGTCAGCTAGAGAAGTCTGGGTGGGTAATTTAATGAGCTGTTGCAAAAAGAAACTAATTAACAAGACAGGTTGGGAGAAAGGAGTGCAACACAGAAACGTTGCTCTGTATTCGTAAATAATGAAAAAGATAATAACACATCAACACATTTTATGTTTATGTGACATAAACATGACATGTTCCACCTAAATTTACTGTCACAGAGACAGTAAGGGAATGCAGGACCTGGGGGAAAAAAATGAGTACGGTTTCTCTAAAGGTCTTACGGTCTAAGTGAATCAGTATGATGTTCAACACTGGGCTACATATTAGATAGCACAAGGTTATCAGGAAGGGTATTTGTTGAATCAGATATAACAAAATATGGACCACTGGAAGAGATAAAATGCTCATACCAGGAAGCTTGGTGAAGTTTACCGTCACAGACTAACCTATTGTTGCTGTCTTGTGCACCGGAGTCTTCTGAAATATTATTTGCCACGCTCTTTTTCATTTTCCATGCCTTTCCCTTCTTTATTACCAACCTATCCAGAAAGCTAACAGTAGGTTTGCTGTAAGCCCCCCGTTTCCTTTCCTCTTCAGCAGTCACACCACATCTTTCTTGGCAGAGTTGAAATACATCTCTATAGGCTGCTGAGATGCTCATCTTATCCTAGCCTGCTTATACCAAACCTATGCTCTATTTTATTTCCATAATTCACCACTACAAACACTACTCCTTTATCACTTTCTTCTTTATCACTTTCTTTCACAGCATTTTTTTTTCAGCTTAAAATTATGTTAACACACACGTGTCTTCTAAGTCCCTCTGGATATGACAATATGGCTATTATGTAAAATATTAAATTGCAAAGGTCCTCAACCCATCACTTTGTGCCTTTTTTTCATACTTTAAGGCAAAGTTCAACAAATATGAACCTTTAAATAGTCCCGTGGTGCTCCTTGTTAAATCGTTGAGTCCCTCACTCTTGCCAGCTTTTCAATGTCAGCAGAATAAAACTGACAATGATTTCTTTTCTCAAGGTATAAAGTCACTATGCCGACACTGATCTCTGAAGAAAGCACTTCAGTGTGACAAATACACGAACACAGACACACACTCACAGAATACAATGTAAGTGCAAAAACAAACACACCTTTGCAACAAAAACAGCAACGAAAAGGCAAGGAAAGGTATTTGGGAGAGAGATGTATTTTACACACTTGGATTAACAATCTATTATTCATAGGCTCAGGTGCCATGGGCTCAGAGCATCAATACAAACGCAGCAGTAACCCAATTCTGCTGCACTATAGCCTTGGATGTGTCAGACACTTTCCGCCGACTCTTTGCTCTCTAGGATCACAGACAGCACACACAGCACTCGCCAGAGCTCTTGTATCTATCTATACAGCAGATCAATACTAGGAGCACTCTTAAAGCTCTGGTCAGAGCATATACACTGTGTCCCTGGCCCTCACAGACCTACACTATAGGAAATCAACAACTAAAAAAATCTATCAGCAGCTCTGGTAAAATTCTAAATCGTGAAGTACATCAGACTTATCAGCTGGCAATCCCCACTGCAGTCAAACCCGTTATCAAAAGAATCCGTTTCTGTTTGAAACTACTTTCATACCTGTCATGTCTGTTTCACAAAAATACATTCCAACTGTCATGATTCATATTTTAACAAGATATTTTATTAGACAGCTTCCATTGGAAGGTTTTGATGGAATCTGGAGGCTCTCACATGCACACGTGAAATAGATGGGTGGTGCTAAAGCAAACCCAACTCTAAATCAGAGGCGTTTTCTTGTAGGTAATTTTGTATTCAGGAAAAGTTTTAGGAGAAAAATAAGTGCTATTAGTCATCACAAAAAACAGAGCTAACACATTTTATCCCTTTAACCCCTCTGCACTCATTCTCCCAACGTTTTAAAAACTGTGAGTCATGCAAGTGCAAACAGTATCCAAACAACACAGACACAAATTAATGACATTTTAAAAACTGGAGGAACATTGCACACGTGGCATGAATTATGTATGCTTATAGTTTCTTGTCATCTAAATGCATGTGGGACCTCAGATCTGGAATGGTGATGGCAGAGAGAGAGAGAGAGAGAGAGAGAGAGAGAGAGAGAGAGAGAGAGAGAGAGAGAGAGAGAGAGAGAGAGAGAGAGAGAGAGAG
>JAVQJD010085350.1:0-15276 GCA_036023655.1 Nannoperca australis | reverse complement strand
TCTGTCTCTCTCTCTCTCTCTCTCTCTCTCTCTGTCTCTCTGTCTCTCTCTCTCACACACACAGATGCTACAGATGAAGAATAACTCTTGTTGCCAGGTTTCTTGCTAAATGTCACCTGGCATCTATACTGCTCTGCTGTCCATTACACACACACACACACACGTACACACGTACACACACACACACACACACACACACACACGTACACACCCTGAAAGCAGGCGTTTTTAACAAGACCATGGTGCTGCTATGGTAACTCTGGGATGTTTGGAGAGCTTGGTCCTTCTCGATCTTTTGACATGTTTATATCTTTCAATACATGTTTTATTAAAAGCACCTTGAAAATACATAAAACTCAACATGAAATCCCATAAAACGATCATCCTGTCACAACAACAGATCTTTGTACTGTTCTTTTTTTAATTTCTGTTAGTATAACAGGATAACGCACATGCATTGCAACATGATAAAGGAGCTTGTAAGTGTGCCGCCGTGTTCTTTATATAAAGTGAGACACTGACTTTAATAACCTTTAATAACCTCCTACTTCACTGCGAGTGGAGTAACAAGTCATTTTCAGAAAATCAAACACTTGAATCATCAGAATAAATTGTGTTTTTTACTTTTGTCCGGAGAATCGTCTGAAATATTTCAAAGAATTTGAACCTTTGTCTCTTTAAAAGGTAATGTTATGAAGCTGCTGCTTTCGTCATGTTCCTGTTGTGACTAATGTTGTTCTGCCTTCAAACGACCAATTACTGTGATGAGGAGGGGATAACAGGGGAGAGAGGTTACTAATGAGCTATAACACGCTGCAGTTACATCAGCGAGTGTGTGTGTGTGTGTGTGTGTGTGTGTGTGTGTGTGATGAACAGTTGACCTATTCCATTAAAAGCCAAAGCGAAGGGACTCCAGATCTTTCCGAGAGGACCCCACACACACACACACACAGTGTGGCAGGTTGGCAGCAGTACACAGAGGGTTGAGGATCAGTGTTTGATCCACACTGACCTTTAGTCTGGCTCCAAGTCGCCTCTGCTCTCCTGCTAATCCCTCCACACCCCTCGTTTCTTCCTCCAGCCTCCGGCTTCCTTCTCTGTCTGCTTTTCAGTTCATGTAAAGAAAAGCAGGGTTTTCAGACTAGTCCTGCTGGGAAAGTCAAGAACAAGATGGTAAAGAATATAATCATTTATTAGCATAAATGAAATCACAAGAAGGGCGTCGCAGACCCTGAAGATCCCTCCATGTTTGTGCATCTCACAGGGGGCTGGGTCTAAACCCAGGGATCATCCATCAGCCCCACCTGTCACGCTGCCCCCGGCTCCAGCTAATCACTGGAACTCCGCTGAGTCGGTGTAGCCCGAGGCCAGACTGCATTACGCTGCTCCGCTGTGTGTGTGTGTGTGTGTGAGTGTGTGTGTGTGTGTGTGAGTAGTTCACACCTGCACTATGTATGATGTAAATGTGTCAGTATTAGAATTGAAAACAGGTTTGCATCACAAGGATAGTAAATTGTATGTATGTCACGAGTTTTAATTTTAATTAATGTGGTTGCTTTTGAGTAAAATCCATGTGGGCGAGTGTGTGTGTGTGTGTTCTGTGTGTGCTGCTTTGTGTGTGTGTGTGTGTGCTAATCTGAGCGTAGGTGAATAGATGAGGCATTCATTGATTTAGATACTGAATCATCACAGGTAGTGTGCTAATAAATGTGTTTTCTCACACGTGCTGCTCTACAAACACTTTTCATCAGCCGCGCTCTCGGAGCAGCAGGAGGCTGAGAATCCAAATTATAAAGAACCCAAAATAACACGATTGTTGGACCAAAACTCCTCTCATCCGACTCTCGGCCCAATTCTGTTTCATTCTGTTCAATTCAAGTGTGGCAAAAAAAAAAAATGGAGGCAATCCAATATTGCTAGAGCATAAAATACACCTTAGAAATACATCAAAGACGTTCTCTGGCTAAAGTGTTTCTGGCCAATTTGAATTTGTGTGTGTGTGTTTGTTTCTTACCAAAATGCACCTTGGGAGTTGTAGTTAACTTCTCCACTTACACATTTATGTCCACAGTCTTGTACTCAGATGTTTTCTAACACAGTTGTTTAATATTAATCTGAATTATTCATTCATCTAATGTTGCCCATGCAGAATATTAATGTAACATTTTCTTCCAAAACCCTGAATTCACAAAATAACAGTTCCAACTTTAAATCTCCATTAATGCTGTGGAAATGTAATTGACCAAGATAACTGTTGCCTCTCGCTGCGTGAGTTTGTTCATCTACAAGTGGATCTTGTCTTTAATGTGATCACTGTCTATTTCTAGTCTCTTGAACTCAGGTGGGAGTCCGAGTCATCCGCTTCTACGTGAACGTTCGACAACTAATGCGAATCACAAGAGAATCATGAGTCAGAGACTGACAGGTGTGTTTGCAGGGGCAGGTATAGTTTTAAAATAACAAGTTTCTCCTTCTCCTTCATGTACTTTCTACTTCTGTAGCTCCAGTTTGAGGTCCGCTGCTGCACTTGCTGAGGCCCCGAAGGCAGAGAGAGAAAGGCTGAAGACAGAGAAGGAGGAACAGATGAGTGAAACATCTAATTAAGAAGAAGAAGAGAGGTCAGCCACACAAACATGCATTTAGAAACCCCTGCTCTCTTCGTCTGCTCCGTCTCTTCATCAATCACAAATGAAAAAACAGAAAACCTGGGGCCAGATTCCAGCCGAGGAGTAGCTGGTCGGTCTTTGGCTGTCTGGACAGATAATGAGTCTGCTGTCTGCTGTGTGCAGCAACAGTGCACATACACAACATACAGAGAGGGCAGAGGTTGTGTTTGGGGGGTCAGTGGAGGCCAAACAGCAGGGGCCCATTAACTAATCTGACCACTGTCACAACTTACAGGAAGATCCAAATAGACATACAGCTAAAAACAAGGACAACAAAGGTGAACTAAGAACGTTACAGATACTGGTATGTACATACAAGTAGGTGAACATATAAAAAGCAGCTACATACAGTGTCTAAACAAGTCAAACTGTTTATGTCGATTCTAAACAAGAATACAATAGTGCAAAAAGTGATTAATGAAACTTTATATACATGAAGCTCAACCGAACCAGGGTTGATTTTAACTGAACCCAGCAGGTAAAGTGTGAAACAACACGTGCAAAACATTTTGTGTTCAACGGAAGTAAACTACCCGTGTTTAGGTTGAATCCTGGGCCCCATGGCGAGAAGAAGTGGTTTATCACAGTGCTGACTGGTTTAACTGCAGCCGAGCTTTACTGTGTCTCTGTGACTGTGTGTTCAGGCCCTTTTCAGGAATGCTTAGTGAATATCTTTATCTAAGCAAACTGCGTTAAGGGGAAACAGCAGTTGACAATCATGAAATGCTTTGCTAGCTTAAATACCTGTTTGCCAGTGTTAGTGTGATACACACGAATAAGTATTCAGTGAGTCTAAAGGTACTCTTGTGAACCCTGTATTTTTTTGTTAATCAATACAGATGGTATTGTTAAATTTCGTTCTGTATATATACTGTTAGACGCCCACCAGGTCAATAGATGGCGAAAAACGAAAATGAAAATGTTCGTATGAATATTGTACAAAGTGGGTTTACGGTCCCAGGTCTCAACGAGGGTAAAAGTAAAAAACGGCAGAAGGTTTTCCTGCTAGCATCCACTAGCTAGCATCCACTAGCTAGCATCCACTTAGCATCCACTAGCTAGCATCCACTAGCTAGCATCCACTAGCTAGCATCCACTAGCTAGCCACTGTGCTAGCGGGCCCGACGGTAAATGGACTTTGGTATATCGTATATGGACATTGTGTGTTTGTACATGTAAATCAGATGTGTGAATTCTATTTCGTTGGGAACGCAGCAGGGACATTCTTTATTAGCCATACGTTAAAGTGTTCAGTGCACAAGCTATCTAATGTTAGCCTAGAAGGCTGTGAGCCACGCGTTCGCATTTCGCTAGATGTAGCATTTAGTTCATTGTGTTAGAGCACAGACTTAACTATCTTTGCCTTCCAGAGTCACACCCACTGGGTCTTTACATATATATATATATATGGATATATAAAGCTCAGAGATGTTTGTAAAGTCAGGTTCATGGTGAGTGAACTAGTAATGTGAAGCGAAAGATGCAACATGTGTTCACTTGATAGTTTGACGTGTAACAAAATGCTCAGAACAGGAATAGACAAGAGCTTCGGACTGGAAATGAATAACTTTCTGTAATCGATTGGAAGATGAGTGTATCTCAACGTGTAATAACCATTTTATGGAAGACGTGATGTGTGAAGCCCCGTCATTAAGTAAACAACGGATGAAAATGAACGACATACTGTTTACACTCATTGCTTCTTACGACTGTTTCACAGCATAATCTGCCACACGGGGACCTCGCCTGGGACCCGTAACATGTGCATGCTGCTGCTAAGCTTGAGAAGAGTTTCCAGTTCCTCGTTTGTGCTTTCTGTCAGACATGACCTTAATAAAACTTGTAACGTCGGCATGTGTTTCAGCAGAGAGGTGTAGAACATCTCTGCCCTTCATGAATCAGTGTGGAACATGACTTGGTGTGTTTGTTAAATGCTATCGTGACCAAGGTGAGGACACACAGTTGCATGAATGCCCGTGAGAGGCAGTCACAGCAGAAAAGAGAACAAATCGATATAAAACACCAGTGCTTTCCATCTCACCGCCTCACTCTGTCTCTCGCTTCAGCTCTCCAGCAGCTCCAGTCTGAGTCTCTGCTCTCTGAACAAGAGAGAGATCTTCACTCGTGCTGATTGGTCTCTTAAACAACAGAAACCATATGGATGTGCGTAGAGAAGTGTTCACCATCTGACCGATGTATTAGGTTAGAAATGAAACCATCTGTTTCACTCTACAGCAAATGCCTTTAGGTGGATTATCATTATAAGCCTATGTCATCCAGCTTTTCAAGGAAAAGCAGAAAGATTGAGACAATAAGTTAATTGAGGTTATAAAACACTAAGATATTCCTACAGCCTGGGGCAGCTCATGCATTACTGAGCAGGAATAATCTCTTAATACATGACTCACTGTGTAACAAGATGAACATATGTTTTGTTGATATCACAGGACATGTTCTGGGAACCACCAAAGACTGTGACGGACATCTTTCAATCCAGCAACTCTCAACAAGAACGTTCAAAATCAGCACCAAGACTCCCATCAGAAGACATCTGGGACAAAGTGTTGCCATGTGTTGACTGTTCTGCTCAGAGTCGCTGTCTCGTCGATTCAGGGCACTGCAGTTGTTCCACAATATTAATACGTCCACTTCGCCTACACAAGTCCTTCTTACTGTCCTCTCAAGATAAACAAGAGCACCCTGTCATTTCAGCAAATGTCCAGAAACAACTTGTTTATGTTCAAGAGACAAATCCCTTTATTGGACATAAGAATTATGACTCTTGTCCGTTGGGACGTTGTTATAAAAGCACAAAGGAGGAAGTTGGATCGGTCGGATGGTTCCAAAAACACTTTGACTCGGGGGACAGAGACTGTCCTCTGAAGAACAATAACAGCCTCGGTGAAGGAGGAGGTACCACGTGGCCTAATGGACAAGGCGTCTGACTTCGGATCAGAAGATTGAGGGTTCGAGTCCCTTCGTGGTTGAAAGAAAGAAGAGAGAAGGTTGTTTGGCAAAGCAGAATGTGTCAAAGTCCTGTAAAACATGTGCACTTTATAGGGAGGTGTGGTGGCTGCGAGGTACAGCTGTGTGCTTATCAACCAGAAGGTCATGGGTTTGACCCCCATCACCTCCTCACTTAGTCACTTTGGATAAAAGTGTCCAGCAGTCGATGCTTTAACCAGGTGGTTCTTATAACCATAAAAATGACAAAAGACGTATTTTGTCATTAAATTAGCAGGATTTGTTGAGTGGGTCTGTTGACTCGGTGGGCTGCAGGCACCACCTTTCACTTGGTCAGAGGAAGCTTCAGCAGAAAGGTTTACCGTCTATCTGTCAATGCTCACCCTGTCTGCAGACCACAGGTGGTGTTTGGTTGGTAACATCACGAGGTGCGACACAGAACAAGACGAATACAGTTCCCAGCTGCAAGCAGCAACACCATCAAAGGCACATTTCAATTAGTGCTGCATTCCAGCTGCACACAGGACGTATGTAGATGTAACACTTACTTCTTATGCTGCTCGCACACACACAGGGCGAAAGTGTCTTAAGTTGCTCATAATGGAGACCAGCACCTTCACTGAACCCCACGTTTAACCAAGATGCATCTTGAAGTGCTAACACACCTGGGGACGCCACACAGACAAAGAAAGATAAAGAGTGTGAAGCAGCGAGACAGGCACAAGGAGAGAGGTTAGATTAAATTAACTTTTAATCAGTGTTGAGGGAAAGCTGTAAATAGTGAACCTGTGTACCACAGTGTAACCTGATAGAGACAGAGAGACAGAAAGAGCAAGTGAGCAGAGAGGAAGAACAACCTCTGCCTCTTCTGTCTCACCCACTTTACCCTCCTACATTAATCAGGCCTGGTCTGGGGGGGGTTAAGGTTCACTCAGATCTGGGGGGCAGGGGGAAATCAGCCAGAGCTGCTCCGTCTCATTAATTAGTGTTGAGGTGCCCCTGAGCGAGGAAGTGTTACCTTTACCAGCTGCATTTCTACCTGTGTCAGTTCATCAGAGCCACTTTAATTATTAACTTTTTTTATTTTGGTCGTTCCTTCCACTGAAACACAACAAGTTTTATTACCTTTACCTTCATTTTATTATGTAATGCAGTGTTTTTGACACGGAGGTCGGTTAGCACTGTCTGATCACTAAACATGACTTTTTTAAATCAGTGAATGAGTTCAATATTACAACAAGTAACGGAATAAGCAGACAACAACACTCTGAGACCATCTGACAGAAGTCAAACAGGGCAGCAAGGTACAAACAGGCTTCACTCCTTCGTGTTGTCTTCACAGAAGCTGCTCACAGAGATATTGAGACCGGGTTGAGTCACAGTTTCATCATCCATGTTTAAAATTCAAGGAGTTTTGGGAAACGAGGAGAATATGTTGTTGTCTATATGACGGCATCATGCCCTATTGGATTGGTTACGCTCTGTGTCCAACAGTAACTTCACAGCTCCCGCTGCCTCTTCTTCTTATTTTCAGAGAAAATGCTGGAATGTCACATTTGGCCCATGGAGGAAAGACTATAATAAAACAACACCCAGCAGAGGAAGTGAACACTTCACATCATCCTTTTAGAGGGAAGTCGGCAGCTGTGTCTGATGGAGTTTAGGGCCACGGCTCTTTCCGCTCGCAGACTGCTGTTTGTGGGTTAAATCATCTTGTTCGTATGCACAGCGAGACACCAAAGCACCACGGCGAGAGATTGTGGTTTGTGCTATGGTTGGTGCAATGAAAGGTGCCTGTAATGTATTAGAGCAGCAGCGGTGTTACTTTCCAGCGTCCGTATCACATAAAGAAGCGAATAAGCCGGAGTAGAAGGTTCTGAACTTGTATAACTGTGTACATGTGAGCTGAAAGAACATCCTGTACAGACGCTTTAAGAAAAACGGCTGACAGCGACAAAGGGCCTTTCAGTCCGTGTGCAGAGGAGTTCAGGTACCAGAGCAGCACCGGGGCCGCTGGAGGGACACAGTGCGCCAATAACAATCATTTCTGTTGTTGCATTGTATTGTGATTAAAAGAGAGAGAGAGCGCTGTGATCAACACAACAAGGCAGGAGATTTCAAAGTGTTGATGGAGGAAATCTCAGAAGTGGAAAGAACAACTTGTGTTGCTTTGAGTGGATGAGATATGAGGCTGTGAAGTACAGTACATGGTCATCAAACAGGAGCAGGCTATCGTTAGTTAGCATACTTGGTTAGGTGTATCTTTATGCATGTGTGTTCACGCATGTGTGAATGTAAATATATGGATGAGTCTTCTTTTCTGATTGTATCACAGAATTTACACATAAAGATGTTGGAGATTTTGTGGAAGTTATTGCTATAAAAATATAAATCAGGTGAGAAGTCATGACACAAAGTGTAAGATGCTGCTGTTCATCCGATCAGCTTGTCTTCCTCCGTCCTTCCATCGACCGAAATTCTGCAGAAATGCAGGATTTCTATGAACCCACACACACTCCAGCACATATCCATTACCCAGCACACTTACCTATTTACATGTTGTCTCCACACATCCATCACAGACACAGTGTAAACACTGCTCCAGCCACACCCACCCCACCCCTCCACTCTTCTCACCTAATGTTCTCCCCGCTGATAGCATCTCTGTCTCCTGCATAGGAAAACGTCTCCCTCCGCTGCTTCCTTATCACAGGAACAATGCGGCGGAGAGCAGTGACACGGCCGCCTTATCAGCGGCACAATGCACAAAAGCCGACACATCGGCGCACAAACTCGTAACACGGCTCATTCAGCTCCGGTGAATCAAACTACTCCTACAATGCTGCCTCACGGGGATGTATTGATGATGCTATCCACCTTGGTGTTGGTGTGTCTGCTGCCTGTGAGTGTGTATGCCACTGAATGAGGCAGTTAACCATCAGCGGTAAACTATAACATCAACCAAAGCTTCACACGAGAGACGTTGCATTGTTTTGTTCTGCACTCTTTCTAAAGCCTGCAGCTGTGAAGCCCATTGTATCACTCCCTGCATTACATTACAGCCGTGAGCACACGTGGCCCACAGTGAAACAGCCACAGCAGAGGTCACATTGGGATTACAGCAGGTGTGTGTCGTGTCATGTTTTGAGTACCTGTGTGTGATTATCACCTGGGTTTCTGCAGAGTATCCCCTCTGTCCGTCAGCGCGCACTGAAGACACACAAACAAGAGTTTGAAATGAAATGGAAGTAATGAAAATCTCTGAAACAGGCCTGTGATTCCAGCTGAGCGGTGAGTGTGTGTTGTTTTCTCTTGGTAACACTGGATGTCTCCTTTCTCTCTCTTCCTCCCCTGACGACAGAAGAAGCTGACCTTTGAACTTGAATTCATTAGTTTTAGTTTGAATGCAGGCTCTACACTTCCTCCAGAGCAGTGTCGCTTTGTTAACTTCCAGCTGCTGTGCGGGAGAACCACCTGTGTTTCCTGTTGATAGCAAGGTTAATCATCCTGTTCAGCCCAGCATCACACCTGATGCACCGCTGGAATCCCTCCATTCCTGCACAACAGGTGTACGTCTGTGTGTGTTTCAGCCTGTGTGAATGTCTCGGGAAGAAGCTCACTAAAAGATCAATTCCCCCTGTTCTGTAAAGGGCACATAAGGTGAGCCTTGATCTTCTCGCCATTCACTGATCTTGGTTTCCCCAGAGGAAGCAGTTAGATATGAGCCGCTGAAATCCCAGTCGATAGCTCTCGCTCCGAAGAGGCTCTGGAAACGTCAGGGATGAAGATGAGACGCCGTGAATTCTGCTTTAAAAACTGTAAACCAACACACACACAAACATACACAAACACACATTTATCCATACGCAGTATAATACAGCTCGTCACACACACACACACACACACATCCTGTGGGAGGCTGCAGTCCGTTTATGGAGTAATAAAAACAAGGCTGCCCAGTGGTCAATTTATGCAGACTGCACTGTATCAACAGAAATAAACACATGAAACTGCTGAGTGCCAGCCAAACACTTCACAAACGCCTGCGTGTGTGTGTGTGTGTGTGTGTGTGTGTGTGTGTGTGTGTTGTGACCCCAGCTTGCTGTTGCAGCAGTTTCAACGTGCAATTACGTGCTAAGATGCTTCTTTGGCCCGTGCTGAAAAAAACCCTTTCTGATGGTAAAGCTCTCTCCAACAATGTAAAGGTGTAGCCCATCAGAATGAGCATTGTCTGTGTGTGTGTGTGTGTGTGTGTTTGTGGGCAGACAAAATTGATGTTTCTCGAGGGGATAGCAATTTCTCTCTTCTCTGTCGAGTTGGGAGAAGGCCAGCTGTGATTGGTTTTTCCTCCACATCCCTTCATCATAATAACAACTTGATTCTGGCGTCTCAAACACACACACACACAGACACACACACACACACACTCCTCCTCCGGCCTGCGCTGCATTACAACTCCTGTTTCATCTTCCACCGTTTATCTTGTCGTCCACCCTTTTATTTCTTTACCTCTTTTTGTCATTTTAATTGTTTCTTCTTCTTCTCTTTTTATCTTCACTCAACGGTTCTCGTCAGTTGTCAAATCTTTCCTCCCTTTCACCCACACATCTGCTTTGTTTAGCTTCTTCTCTTCATTTATCCACATCCCCCTTCTCTTTTCTTGTTTTCTCTTTGTCACTCCCCTTTTTCCTGCCCTCTCCCCTCTTCTCCTGATGCTCCTCCTTCTCTTTTCACTCTTTTCCTCCCTTCTCTCCTTGTTACCTTCTTTCCTCCCCTCTTCTCTCCTCTCCTGGTTTCTTCTCCTCACTTTCTCTCCTTCTCATTTATCCACACCGTCCTTCTTTCCTGTGCTCTTTGTTTCCTCTCCTCTCTCCTTGTTTCCTCTCCTCTCTCCTTGAGGCCTTCTACCTCCTGCTGATTCATGAATAAGAATGTGAGTTGAGAACCTTTTGGCTCACATGAGGTTGTTGACACTAAAACATCTGTCCAATGATTCTTCTTTGCTCCGCTGCTTTTTATCCACCTCTATTTGACTTCACTTCCTGTTAACCTTCTCTTTGTCTTCATCCTTCCCCACACATTTAACCCAATCACTGCTTTCAGCATTACTCTGTCTCCTTTCTTCTTCTCTAGTCTCTTCCTCATCTCCTTTCCTTCCATTCTCTCCGTCTCCTCTGTTTGCCTCCCCTCCACCCCTCCTCTTGCCTTATATGCATGGCTACCTGCAGGCCGAGCCTCCTGCTGGATTCATAGCAAAGTTATTTATTAAAGAGCTGATTGAAGTATTAAAGATTGATTGTAGTATTAAAGTTTTGTGTTCAGCCCCCGAGAGCGTTCCCCTCCATCTGCCTATTTATTTATCCATCCTTCGACAGCAGCAGCACGTCTGGAAAACTATTTCTTTTCTGTTTCTCTGGTCATCAGCCTCACTGATCAAACCTCCTGCCATGTGCCCAGCGTGGGGGGGGTGTTAACTAATGCTTACCCATGAATATGCAATAAGGAAGTAATTATGGTTTCACTGTCTTGCTTTAAGAATAATGTGACAGGAGACATAATGGCCGCTGCTGATGAAGATCTGCAAGAAACACATGATAATTACAGTGCAGCAGGATTTGACAATGATGCATGATTTTGCTGTGGTGGCACTTTGACAAAAGAAAACAGCTCATGTGTGGACAACACTGCAGCCTGTTCACAGTTACATTCACCTGCAGCTGTCACACACTCAAGTATGACAATGAGTGATTACAGTACGCAACCAGGCGTCCAGTGGGAGTGTCTGCCACAGGTGAAGCAGTTCAGGTATCTCTTATATATATATATATATATATATACATATATATATATATATATATATGTATATATATGTATATATATGTATAGCTTGTTTTGAGATTGACAGGTGGACTGATGTGGTATCATCAGTAATGTGGACACTGAACGGTGAAGAAGAGCCTGCAGTACTTTGCTCTACTGACTCTGGCTCTTTAGCTTTGGGAAATGAGCCACAATGAGTCTCCTTCTCCGTCAGAGACAGAGAGTGAGGAGGTCCAACATCTGGAGGGAGCTTGGAGAACCGCTGCTCCTTCATGTTGAAAGGAACCATCCTCCTGGAGACACTGGTGCAGACCCAGAACCCTCTGTAGGCATCACATATCCCATCTGGCCTGGAGGATGAAGCAGGGGAGAGGGACGTCAGGGGGGATGGTGCTTTATCTGAGACCTGACAGGAATACTCTGCACACTGTACCGACAACTCCTAATAACAAGTTCAGAGATCTTTATCAAGTAAAGGTCACCGAGCAGAGCACACAATACACAGTACACACAAACATGTTGATTACTAAAGTGGCTGTGATCAGACTCATTTAAAAGCAATCTGGTCCCAGACTAAAGCCGTCAGCTGGACGACAATGCCTCAAAACAAACCTGTACAAAAGGGCTAAACTACAACACAGCTACTTCTTGACAAAAACTGTTGCATCACAAAAATTCAGTGAAGTCAACAATTATCCAAAAAGTAAGCGTTTATCAGTACAACAAAGACTGATAATGATAATAGGATCACCTAAAACATTACATTACCTTTGTGTTTCCAGCCATTTGTATTCGTCTGTCAGCCGCTCTACTCTACGTCTGGTGACTGGTGGGTTCAAGGCTCACAGCATTAACTACAGATCAACCCTCTTACTGTTGGGGTATAATATAATGCAAACGTTTAATTCAAGATATGCTGAAGTGCTGAATCAAATTAGGAAGTCCACCCATCTGCTCTGCCTAAATGTTTCTTTTTCTTGCCCTGGATACAACGCTTACTAGACACAGCGATGACTTTCATTACTTACTCAAAAGGGGTAAATGAGGGTTACAAGTCTTTCTTTGATGGAGAATGCCTTCTGGAGCACAGCTGAACACTAATCTGTGTGGCAGATGCACCAGAGAAGCACACAAGTCATAAAAACAAGGCATCTGCCAGAGGCCTTGTACTGAATCACTGCACTAAATGAGAAATTATTAATAAATGAGAATTTTCTTGATAGTGCAATCTGTGTGCATGAACTCCGATGAGATTAATGAGTGGCATCCAGGACTTCCTTCAATGTGCCCTTGCAGTATTATTACTTGGGGATTTAGCTGATGATGTCCTCATGCTGACTGACTTGTAATGAATGAACAAGTAGGTGTGGAGCGTCTCACTCAAGGACACTGACAGGCAACACTTTGCTCATCAGAAAACTGACGGGATTCGTCGTTTAATTGCTTAAAATGACTCGTTTCAACAAGTCCGCTGAAGGAAACTACACATTGATCACGTCAGAGCCAGAACGACCCGTACGACTCACATGGATCCCCCAGATTTAAATAACAACGTGTCTGTTGCTATAGTACACTTCCAGCTATCATCAGCACTCGGCTAATTATTCCAATGTTGATGATGGTTTTGACTCTTTCAGTTATTTCAAAACAAGGGTTTTCTATAATTTAAGATTATTTCACCCAAGATGAACAGATCAAGTTAGCTGGCTAACAATCTAAAGGATCCTGTTGGCCGGACCCTCTCGTTGGAGCTCACCTGATGAGCCTGGAGGGTTTAGTTCTTATACCAGAGCAGCAGGTTCAGTCCTGACAGGCTCTGCTGGCTCACGTGACGCCTGATTATTTTATTCCTGAGACTTTACCTGAAGCTCTCACCTGCAGAACGTTGATGAAGAGTGCAGCAGCAGACAGTATTAGCATCAAGGTTAAGTCTGCACCGCTGCAAGGAAAGTGAATCAGCAGAACATGAATATTCTCCCCTGAAATGAAATTATTTCTGGATTGTTTCATGTTCCTGCTTCATGCTACCTGTGGCAGACTCCCTGATTACGGATGCTGCCTTCACAGACAGCAGGGCAGAATCATTAGGAATAATTCATCTGTTTATGTCATCAGTAAAACACACTGTACAAAGCCACAGTTCACTGTCTGGCATGATTGTTCTGTCAGAAAGGAACCAATAATCACACCACTGCCGCTGCTCAGCTGTGTTAGTGTGTGTGTGTGTGTATTTTTGTGACGACCTATTTGAGTTTTAGACCCGTCCTCACGTTCGGACCGACCTTCAAAGGGCTGTTTGAGGGTTCAGACGCGGTCTAAAGGTTCAGGTTACAATTAGGTTTAGGTTGGGGGCATTTAGTGGTGAATGCATTATGTATAGAAGCACAGTGTGTGTGTGTGTGTGTGTGTGTGTGTGTGTGTGTGTGTGTAGCATGTAACACATCATACGTCATGCTGACAGCCACCAAATACTTGACCTGATAACTCCGGCAGAGGTGAGACTAAGACACGCTGACTGGTGATGTCACCAGTGTACTGTTTCCTGTTTTATTTTGAAGTCCTTCTGTTCAGTTCCTGCTCTTGTTTCTTGTCTGATTCCCTCCTTTGACTTTTCTCTTGATACGGTCCCTTACTTTTGTTCTCCGTCAGTTCCTTCTGTCCGTGTTCCTGAACGTCTCGTGTTCACGTTGCCTTGCTGTCGGCTGTGGAGCTTTTGTCACCCTGTTTGTGAGTTACTTTTCATTTTAAACACCTGAAGTCTCCACCTGTCTGCACACGGGTCCTACCTCCAACTACAACATGTAACACCAACGGGTTCAACAGCACTGTGTCAGGAATGATGTCAATTTGTCTGAATGCTGCAAACAATAACGTACATATTGTAAATCTTGTCCAGTAAGAACAGTATTTTGGCTTAAAATGCTCCTTATTGGTTCAGAGACAACTATAATGCAAACAAACAACTAATTGTGTGTTGTCTTTGGCAAGCCATCTTCCAACCAGCTGCCCAGGTGTAGTGTCTACCTGCAGGACGTCCTGCTTGTCACCGCTGCTGTACCACCGTGTTACTGTTCATGGTCTGAGGCGGGAGACCAGCAGTGTTGTTTCACACCATCTGGTTCTCAGTCAGGAAGCAAACTGGTTGATTAAAGAACACAATTAACACAGAACGGGTTTAGTCGAGTCTCCGGGGGGGACACAAGTGACAGGTGAAAGATGTCATTTCCTGTGAGCTGTGGAGGACTGACGGAGCAGATCAGGCAGTGCAGGTTCACTGGTGTTGTCATGTTCTTACTGTTGGTATAACAAGATGCAAGAGGGGTTATACAGTCCCACACAACATCCAGGAGAAACACTCAATTAAAATGTCACACTTTCATCAAAACTGATTGGGCGTGCAGCCAATTAACTCTCCCTGACAACGGATATCATTTGCAGCCAATCACACAGAGCAAGCAGAATCTACCAGGGCAGACTAATACGATCAGATCCAGGTGTTTTTAGGATCACAACATGCAGATCATTCAGTTTAGAAAGGAAAAGTGATTGAAGTTGTCACAGGAAGTTTATTTGATTTTAAACATTATTTCTCTAAATGTACTATTGAAAGAGTTACTCTGTTTAAAAGAGCGCACAGTTCAGGATGTCGAGGGCTTGAATGGAGACTCTGGACTGGAGACTTGAGGCTCCCCTGTCCTGATGTGGACGTTGACTCCGGACTCTGGACTGGAGACTTGAGACTCTCCTGTCCTGATGTGGACGTTGACTCTGGACTCTGGACTGGAGACTTGAGGCTCCCCTGTCCTGATGTGGACGTTGACTCAGG